>LPNX010670117.1:542549-597023 GCA_001517045.1 Pseudotsuga menziesii
AAGTGAGAGTAGTAAGTGGTATGGGCAATGGGATTAGGAGAGATAGAGAGAGCGGGGGGGTTATGGGGAGGGGGAGTAGGATAAAGAGACAGAGAGAGTCAAAGGGGTTGGTTATGGGTAGGGAGAGAGTGGGGGGTTAGGGGTAGTGAGAGTGAGAGCTACCTATCACAAACAAAATCAGGCTCATCAAAACTCACATAGGGAAGGTTGTCCTGCCATTTACCATGTAACATACAATGGCTATCTGAAGTTTGAGTCTTCATAGGGTTTAAACAATGAGACAATGCATCTCTAGTGGAATCAACGCTTCTTTGGCGCGCTCTCTCTAAGAAGAGTAATGGGATTTTTCTTTGTTAAAGGTAAACAAAAGCATGGGTTCAATCTATAAAGATCAACTTCTCCTTTGGTTTCGTTAGCAACTTACCACTAGTACCTAAATTTTTTATTTCTATTTGTAGCACATCCATTGAATCCTAGGATTCCACAACAGTATATATATATTGGGGTTGACATGAGCATCGATCTGATAATTTCATCCCCTCAACTAGAATATTACCCATTTTTTTTTGGAAGAAATAGATTTTCATCCTGACTTAATCCTAAATCAAGTAAATTGATCTTGGTCTAATCATTCTTTATTATCACAAAACAAATCTAACTCATTTCTAAGAGATTAATTAATCAAGGATAGTAATGAATCTGATCAAGACACTTCAGGAGATAGTAACAATACAATACAATTTCCAATATTAACTTTTATGAAATAGATCACATATCCAAAAATAGTTTATAATTTATTCAACTGATACATAAACATTTTAGAAAAGAAAGTAAAAAGGGAAAAATCACCTACTTGAAATATTAATGTAAAAACACTTGGAGCTTCCTAGTTCCATCCAAATGTAGAAGAGGACAACCACAGTCGCGTGTCCAACTTCACCCCTGAGCTAGATCACCGCCATAGAATAATGAACTCAACAAAATTTGAACGTAAACTTTCCCTGGAAGTCTATAACGGATAATAGATGGAACTTCTAAAATAAGAGAGAGTACTTAGCAGCTCACTTTCAACATAGCAACAATCTTCTCCATGCACCACACAACGTCTTGTCTCCTCAATGTACCATTATATATTTTTTTCCTGGTTCTTGTGCCATCTCAATCAAATATCAAGCTGAGACATCGATCCCTATAATTGTGGATCTAGTATGTTTTCCAAGTTTTTAATTTGGATTTGATTGATATTAAATATCTTGCATGTTTCCCACTTGTTCACTTTCTTATGATGACATCCCCTCTTTCACATGGTGGCTCCAAGTGTCTAGCTTTATTAATAAAATAATATTTCTTGTCCACAATATTCACCTAGATGAGCGTGAGTATTTTGTGTCATAAAAATTTAGAGTCTTATAACTCTTTTACAAAATAAATGTTTGATATTATTTCCCAAATAAAATACTTAATTAAATAAATCAAAGCATTGGGGTATTAAATTTCTTCCCTTCTTATTTTTAACGTTGTCCTTGGTGTTCATTATTCATAATCTTCTTGCTCATTCTGGAACAGGGAAGGATACTTTGCCCACATATGATCCTCCATTTCCAATGTTACCTCCTCAGGGATGAAGTGATTCCATTGCACTTTTACCTGAGCGATGTTTTGGTTCAATAGCATACATTACTTTCTATCTAGGATACACAAAGGCTCTATTTGAAACTCGCCTTTAGGCTCCACCTGAATCACACCCCAATCAATGATTTGAGTAGAACCATGTATATATATTTTTAATAATGAAACATGAAAAACATCGCACACTTTTATAGGAGGAAGTGCTAGTTGATAGGCTATTGGACATATCTTGGCTAACACTTTAAAGGGTCCGCAATACCTGGGAGTTAACTTGGAGCACTTTCCCAAGTTTAATGTACTTCTCTTTGGATTTACCTTTAAGTATACATGATCCCTGACATTGAACTCTTTTGGAGTTCTCTTAAGATCTACATAACGTTTCTGTTGATCTTGAGCAACTTTTAAATTTTGTAGTACTTGTTTAACAGTTTGTTCCATCTCCTTCAACATATCATGTCCTAGAACAATCCTATCAACAATGTTATCTAATTATATACGAGTGTGTCATTTCTAACCATATAACACTTCAAATAAACTCATTTTAAGAGATTCTTGATTACTATTGTTATAACCAAACCCAACTAAGTGTAAACTATATTCCCATTTATTAGGCTTGTCCATCACATACATACGTAACATATATTCAAGAATTTGATTAGTCCTTTCAGTCTTCCCATCTGTTTAAGGATCATATGCAGTACTAAAATTTAACTGAGTGTCTAAACCTTTAAGTAAAGATTTCCAGAAATTGCCTCTAAACTTTGCATCCCTATCATATATTACAACTATAGGATAACCATGCAAGCAAAAAATTCCTTTCATAAAGATATTTGTTATATTTATTGCTTTAAAAGTAGACTTTATGGGTATGAAATGTGCAACTTTACTCTATTTATCAACCACAACCATGATTTGATCATGTCTAGGGAACCTAATTATAAAATCCATGCTTATCACTTCCAATTTCTATTTTGGAATGGGTAAAGGTTGAAGTAAACTGGCTAGATGTTGATGTTTAGTTTTAACCTGTTGATATTCAATACATCTAGCCAAATAATTAGCAGTATCATTTTTCATATTAGGCCAATAATCATCATTTATTAAAAGTGTTATCATCTTCTAATATTGATGTAGGAACATCCTACTCTCCATCCAAGTCCAAACCTAATGTTTGGATCATACCTAGAAGGGTTCTTCATTTTTTAAGTTAATAATTCTTTGAATAAAATATTGTAAATAAACATATGTTTTATGTGCTTCTAGATGGATAGAGAATCACTAGGTGAGTCATTGCCATCATTTGATGAGTCATGTAACAAATCCCACAACTGATGGCAGCATTCGATGAACCATTCGATGGTTGCTTGGCGATTCATAAGAAATGATAAAGAGTTTGTTAGATTGTTGAGTGTATTGAGGATCTGAACCAAAATTGCTTCATGAATCCTATTGCATATATTCTGTAATTCTTCGAGGCAAGAGGATATATCCAACCAATGTAAATATGGCTAAGAGGAAAAGGCCAAATATTTTAAATCTCACTAAGGCATGGCCAAATCAAGGAGAAGTCTGGCTGAGGATAGCTGGTCGTGTTTATACCAGACCTAGGAGGATCAAAACGTAGATTCTAAACTAAAATGTGAATGTACAGAGTTTCATATGTACAGAGGTCATATTTATTTCTTCCTTAAGAGTCTTATGTAGGAGCATCCTTCTCTCCATTCAAGTCCAAACCTAATGTTTGGATCAGACCTAGAAGGGTTCTTCATTTTCTGAGTTAATAATTATTTGAATAAAATATTGTAAATAAACATATGTTTTATGTGCTTCTAGATGGATAGAGAATCACTAGGTGATTCATTGAGTCATGGAACAAATCCCACAACTGATGGCAGCATTTGATGAAGCATTCGATGGTCGCTTGGCAAGTCATCGAATAGGATTAATAGTTTGTTAGATTGTTGAGTGTATTGAGGATCTAAACTATAATTGGTTCATCAATCCTATTGTATATATTCTGTAAGTGTTGTAGCTGATTTTACCACATTTGGTAGATCACATTTTTATGGCCTTCCATATCCCTCTGTAGACTCTTTGCCCCCCCTTGCTCAAATTATACTTTGATGATCCAAGAAATTCCCTAAAAAACACATGTTTATTGCTATACGCGAATTTTAACCTGAAAGTCATGCGTACATGCAGATTTCTCCATTGTATCCTGCGTACATCAGGAAATGTGCATTAAAACAAAAACTTTTGGATTTTTCCTCAATGAGTCCCAAATAACTTGACTCTTGGCCTTCCATATGCATAGAAATGCTCCGACTCGACCCTTCACTACCTATTGAAGGGCTATATGTTGAGCCTCTTGGATGCATTTAAAGAGGAGAACACTTGAGAGCAAGGAAATTATAGTTCATTGTTGCCCTAGTTTGCTTATGCTTGAGTCTGCATCCCTTTTTCCTTTTGAGAACACATTGTTGCTCTTCCCAAGCTTGCCATTGAGATGGAGGATTGAAGTGGTTGAGGCCCAGGTGGAGGACTCAATTTCTCTGTTTTGATGAGGTGCTGACAGAGTTTGTCAGTGTTATCTCTGTTCATTATTAATAGAAATATCTATTTCCCGTCCATTACATGTGCATGACTATGAATATTTTATCCATGGATGTAGTTATATTTGCTTATACATGTTGGATTTATATATTCTAGAGTAGGCCTAACAGTTTTATGTATACAATGCTTTTCTTGTTTGTTGTTATTGAGAGTGAATTGTAGGTACAAGTGTTTTGGAAAAACTCAACGGGGATCTACTACAACTGTTTAGAATAAGGTATGTTATGTATCCCTTAGTGTTAGCAGTATTTGTTTCTATTGCATATTGAAATGGATTGATTTCTAGTGTCATTCAGTCTATTGTGGTCTACCCCAAGCCATTGGAAGTTTCTCTCTGTAACAAAATTGGTGACTCCATTGGGGAGGTTCCTTGTTTTTTATTTGGGGGTTTGGGTCCACAATGTGCTTGAATTGCTCTCTATTTTTCTGTGTTTCCGTGTCGGGTCCAGAAGTATGTTAGCCTATTAGTGTCCTATTGAAGTAATTTAGGTCTTAGCATATCATTTTATCCCCTTTCTCTTGTTTTACGTGGTTTTTTGCTTTACAGCTACGTATACACGTGGGTTTTGTCTGAACAACCACGTATACATGCAATTTTCCTGCAAACAGATGCGTATGTCCCTCTTTTGAGTGTGAATTGGATGTTTGAGAGATGTTGGGTGGATTTATAATGTTGTTGAGTCTTCTTGGATGCTTTTGTGGTCTGTCTAGTGCCTCTGTTTCTGACCATAGACCCTTTTTATTTGCTTCTTAGTTAGAAGTTGTTCTTTTCATCTTCTTTCCTTTTTTGTTTGGTATTAGTGCATTAGATTTATTTTATCTCTATGTCTTGCTTGTTTGTTGTCTGATAGTTGTTGTAGATTCTTTCATTGCATTTACATATCATTTATTTCAAAAATACAAAAATATTTTGTTTTTGGCATGTTCATGCATTTTTGCATTTGCATAGTACTTGCATTAGGTTTTCTTAGTTGATTAGTAGTCAAGAATGGTTGCATTATCATTTGAAGCAAGAAATATGCATCTCATGTAGTGACATTCCCCTTTTTCACATTTAAATACAAAATTGCACTTGGCATTGTTTGTTAGGTGTGCATATATACTTTCACTGCTGATTCATAACATCATTGGTTGCACGATCATTTCCTTTGAGTAATCATAGCCTATAAAATAAATGCTTAATTTAAAATTAATTACACATTTTTTTTGATAGGGTGCATCAACAAGCTTAGGTTTTAGATTCTTGGAATAGGTTTTTTTGAGTAAATTTCTCCAATACTGCTAAACAAAACAAGTAGGTGTCTGTCCAGATGAGAGACTGAAATCCTTGGTATAATTAGTGTTCTCAGGAGGCTCCTCTTACACAGGAGTTAAGCACAAGGAATCGTACACGTTTATGGTTGGGATATCCCCTTGCCACTCTCTGTGCAGCGTCAGAGATATTTCTAGGATCTTATTTGTATTTGGGGTATTTTGAGGTACCTTTGCTGCTTTCAAACTTGGGGCTTTATTACCCTGCCCATACAGTATATCCCACCTACGAATGTTCACCTGCATTGGTTATATTGGGGTGACCTTAGTTTCCTTACCTAGGTATCACAGGGCGTACTTGCAGAGGTTATTCTGTGAGTGTCCTGGCCAGGTAGGGGTCAAACAACACAGATACTTTATGCGTTGAAGCTGAGGGACACTATAATTGGTTACACACATCCGCTTGTAGTGTATGGTAGTCTCAAGCCTCTCCTAGGTGAGACATACCTGCTACATTCGGGATCTCATTTATCCTCCCCTTGGATTTCTTGCATTTTGGCTTAGATTCTCTTAGGAGTGTGCTCTATGTGTGCTAGATTGGTGTAGGGTGCGTAATTAGTTGAGTCTTTTTATTTTTGTGGAGTCATCATGGATAGAGGACAGGAATCTCACCATTCTCGACGTTTAGCAGGCCTTTTGCCTTCTTTATCTCCTCCTCCTTCGTGCAAGAGAGTTAGAAAATATAGGTGCAATCATACTCACTCTGATTCACACACTAGTCTCATCATCAGTCATGCATCTTAGATCCCAAAAGCCCCTCCTTCTCCGTCCTCTGGGATGGGAAATGTGCATTTGAGTGTATATATAACTCCAGAAGAAACTGATCCTTTTGAGGTTGGTACATCATATAATGCACGATCCCAGTTTTCAGATCATGTAAACACTAACCGACAGTATTTTCCTCGAAGGTTGGGCGGTGAGACTCATCCTGATCCCTCTAGAACTAGCCCTTTTATATTTGGAATGTTATACCCTTCAGAACCTTTTCTGTCATATGTTGTAGATCCTGGTATAGATCCTAGTACTATGTTTGGAAGCACTTCCATTCCTTACGATGTGGATAGGTTTGGTAGTGGTCATATTGCACCTTCCACTCCCTTTGTGGGAGGATCCTCATACCCATTACCGAGTCCTAATGCTAGTATTCCTTTGCATGGAAGAGATCCTAGACATGTGAACATTGGAAGCACTACTTACATTCCATCCTATGCTCCATCGTCCACTGCACCTATTCCTTCGAATGCATTTCTTGTGATGCATCCTCCCCATAGCTCACACAGTTCTTCAGGATGGATCGCTACCTCTAGCCATGTTGTTCCCTTGTTTTCCAGTACCTTTGCATCAGGAGGTTACGTGCCTCCTTATGTGTCTAGGGATCAAGCGTACTATCAATCTTATAATTATGGCTATGTAACACCCTAGCCTAAAGGTATACCAAATTATAACATTCTTGTGTATCCTTTAATGGGTCAAGCGGGAGGCTATTAACCCACTAGCCAAGGCCATGGTATTTACAACAAACAGAATTACATGAATCAATCTAGTCAGGGAGCATGGAACCAGATGGCACAACCTATACTCCCTTTCTTAGCTACGCTAAACTTGCTTAACTTATCGAAGTGGACCAATGATCCAGTTTCTCATGATTTGACATGGCCAGTTGTTCCTCCCGAGCTTCCTTCAAACATTCAAAAATTTGAAGGTAAGAATGGTGACGACCCTGAAGAGCACGTTACCACTTTCCACCTATGGTGTTCTTCAAATTCGTTTAACCATGATTCCATTTTTTTACGACTGTTTCAACGCACCCTCATGGGTCCTGCGACGAAATTGTATATAGAGTTTCCCAGGGGCACATATCAGGAATTCAATGACCTAGCCATGACCTTTCTGAACCACTTTAAGCTACCTTTGCATTATGATGCTAGTACTAAGATATTGTCGACATTTCATTAAGATAAGGCCACACATATTTCAGATCATATTTAGGAGTGACGTAGATGAAAGCGGTTGATTAAGGCAAACATTCCACCATAGTTCCTTTTGGAATGGTTCCTCAAATCGTTATTTCCATATATAGTGAAGGCTGTTTCCACATCTAGAGTTATGAACGAGGAACATGTTATTTTCCAAGCTCAACAACTAGACTTGATTTATGCTCAGTCTGGGCTCTTATATGATATCATTCTGAACGCACCACAGTCAAATTCAAGCCCAAGTTCAAACCTGGGACACATGCTAATGGCATCATTGGCTCTGCGAGTACTAAACCCGTAGACTCACTTACAAATAAAATTAAGATTTTTTCTATTAACTAGCCTGTGTCGGGACAAGATGTGGTTTTGTCTCATCCCATCGAGTCGGAGGATGTACACTCTGTGCAATCGTTGAACCAGAAGGGTAATCAACAACCCGGATGGAACAAGAAAAGGGGAAGAAACAATAGAAGGGGTGGGAATAGGAATGGAAACCCTAACGATGAAAAGAATGGTAATGATGTTGGGGGGGAAAAGAAGGCTGAACGTAAGGTTAATTTCCATTGCAAACTTTGTGGGGGAGACCACCTCACTTACTTGTGCCCTTGTATAGATGAAGCCTCGAAATTCATTGCACAAAGCCCATCTTTGTTAATGTATCCTTTATCTCATAATCAAATATGAATTCAAGGACCATGGACTCTGGAAGTGCTTCTGGTGGGCATCAAAACCTGCCAAAAACCGAAGGTGGCCTTGGGTGCATCAACATGATGTCCATCGAGAATGTTGTGACGCGGGTGAAAGATTATGGTTCATCGCAACCCGAATTGGGAAAAGAACCTACACCTACCGAGGTCCCTTTGCATATTGACAAGACTAAAGTTACACCTCGCATTCCTAAGGGAGTCCTAAAGAATTCAGGGCACAATCCTCATGCCCGAGCCGCCCAACACTATTCTATTGTCAAGGATTTGGGCCAAACTCCTTGCGCGATGTCCACCTTAGAAGTCCTTCAAAATTTCCCTTCGTAGAGGAAATATTTGTTAACTACCCTTGGGATGGTTGATTCACATCCTTCCACAGTGATTAAATTTGAAACCCATGAAGTTCAGCCTCGCTTGCCTTACCATGTGGCTTTCCCAGTCCATGTGGAGTGTATGAACAACACCATTAAACAAACAGTAATTGATGAAGGAGTTGCAACTTCTGCGATGTCTTTAACCTATTGGAAAGGTCTAGGTTCACCCGCTTTGTCAAAATATGGTACAATGTTGACTGCTTTTGATGGGAGGTCATTTTGGTCGAATGGTATACTTCCTTCTCTTGAAGTCCAATTGGGAGGGAAGACCGTGTCGATCGAGGTCGACGTGGTTGATGCACCCCTTGACTATTACCTTCTATTGGGTCATAACTGGATTTACAACATGAGAGCGGTCATGTCATCCCTCTTCTTAATTATATGCTTCCCTTTTGAAGATAGGATTTTCACGATCGAGCAAAAATCATTCGATAATTATGGTACGAAAGCATCGCCGGGAGCTACTATCCCGGTTATTGACAATTCTCAGCCGACAACTGAGAATGTTGGTATGGAAATGTATCTGTCTTTGATGGTAACTTTTGATATTTCTACAACAATTCTTACCATAGGTGCCATTATTGGTAGTGAATCGCCATCGCTGAGTTCGATTCCACTTCGCATTTCGCATTTGGAAGACCCTTGGACTCTTCCTTCTCCGAGCACTTCAGATGAAGATCCTAGACCTACTAAGATGGACATGTTGTTATCTATAGTGGCGATTGATTATGAAGCTATCCTTGGTCCCGTTGCAGATCCTACTCCTTCCTCTTTGTGGATGGAGGAGGAAGACCCATTTGTTGTGCCTGCTTGGGCGGTTGCGTCGTCACACTCTCATGATTGCTTCGATGACACTTTTTCTTTGGATGAAGCTATTCTTGAAGCCATGAACAGTTTAGAAGGGCCTTGGGAGGAGTTACATCATCAAAATCTTACTTTCTCCTCGAGATTGAACGAATGGAGTGTGATGACAATAGGGTGATCCTTAGTGAGAAATTTTGTAGTCCCATGATCCCACTAGGTTCTCCTGGTAAATATGCCGGAGGGAACGTGGATAAATTGTCACCAACTATCCTTGTCAACATTTCTCGAACTCCTCGCAAAGTAGAAAATGTTTATATTGGGGTGGATTGTTCCCTCGATGAGATTGAAGCATACACTAAGCTCTTCAAATAATTTCAAGATGTTTTTGCTTGGTTGTTTGATGAAATGTCAGGAATAGACCCTCAAATTGTTGAACATGAGATCAAGACTTACCTTGATGCTAGACATGTTCGACAATGCTTACGTGCGATGAATCCCTGTAAGGCACCCGTTATTAAGTCAAAGACAGAGAAGATGCTCAAGGATGGCTTTATCTATCCAGTTCCCTTGACTGAATGGGTATCCAACCCTGTTTCGGTCAATA
Source organism: Pseudotsuga menziesii (assembly GCA_001517045.1). Classification (NCBI taxonomy): domain Eukaryota; kingdom Viridiplantae; phylum Streptophyta; class Pinopsida; order Pinales; family Pinaceae; genus Pseudotsuga; species Pseudotsuga menziesii. The sequence goes on from LPNX010670117.1 coordinate 552,565, forward strand.
AGAAATAGGGAACAATCCGTGTGTGCACTAATTTCAAAGACTTGAAAAAATCTTGTCCTAAAGATAACTTTCCGACACCATTCATAAATCATATTTTGGATGAGTGTGCGTGAAGCGAGGTGTTTTCATTCATTGACAATTTTTTAGGGTATAATTAGATTCAAATCAAACCTGAGGAGCTACTTTTCAATGGGAAATGACCTTTTATTTTCATGACCTTAAGCAAATTATTGAAGTTTACCTTGATGATTTAGCTGCTCACTCTCGTTTTAGAGTGGATCATCTTGACCATCTATGCTTGGTTTCTGAAATATGTTGCTGAAATTAAATCTGGTTAAATCCTCAAAAGGACATCTTTTGCATGAAAATGGGTCACTTATTGGGATTTATCATTTCTAAGGAGGGAATTAGGGTTGACCCTCTTAAGGTTGAGGCAATACTTCAATTGTCTCCCCCACACGCTATTATATACCTTCAGATGTTGCAAGGGATGTATAACTTCTTGCGGAGGTTTGTTGTCAATTTTTCCAATATAACCAAGGGTTTCATGCGCCTTTTGAAGAAAGACACTCCTTTTATCTGGGATGAGCAAGCCCATGATTCTTTTGATGCATTGAAGAAATCCTTGGCATCAACCCCCGTGCTTATTCCACCCGACTACAGCCATGAATTCTTGTTATATGTGGTCGTGTCTCAGGAGATGATTGGAATGGTTTTGGTTCAAGAGGACGAATAGCTCCAAGAGCATGTTGTCTATTATCTTAGCCGAAACCTCATTGATGTTGAACTTCGTTATACTTATGTCGAGAATCTAGCCTTAGCTACCATCCATGCAGTTCAATGGTTGAGACATTACATTCTCCTTCACCAAACTTTGGTTACTTTGGTTGTGGCTCATATCAATCCATTTCAGTTCATCCTAACTAGACTGATGATAGGGGGAAATACAATAAATGGATTGTTATCTTGCAAGAGTTTGATCTCGAATTTGTTTCGGAAATATCGAAGAAATCGTTGATCTTTGCGGAGCTCATATTAGATTTTCCTAGTTTGGATGAAGTTGAGGTTCATGAAGACTCTTTTGTTGACGAGCATATCTTCCTCATTTAGAATGTGGACCCATGGTATGGGAATATTATCGATTATTTTCAAACTTTGAAGGCCCCTCCTCACCTTTCATGGGATGAGCGTTGACGGTTACGACACGTAGCTAAGAACTACCTCATTATCGGTGAAAAATTGTATCGTCGTGGGGTGGATTCTATTTTGCGTCGATGTTTGACTCATGAGGAGGATGAGGTAGTGCTTAATGATTGCCACATAGGGGCATGTAGTAGTCATTTATCTGGGCTTGCTACAACCAAATTTTTTTTGAGAGTGAGTTATTTTTTTTCGTCAATCTTTAAAGATTACGTTAATGCGGTCAAGCGGTGCCAACCTTGCCAGGTGTTTGCAAATAATATGCGCTCGCATCCTGCCCCGTTACATCCAATTATCACCGTTGGTCCCTTCACCAAGTGGGGGGTATACTTTACGTATTGCAACCCAGCTTTGGCTGGGGGGAATCATCGCATTAATGTGGTTGCAAAGTCGGCGGTGAGACAACCATGCATTTCATTTTCAATCAGATTATCACTCGGTTTTGTATCCCGAGGGATCTTGTCACAGACCATGGCGGGCAGTTTCAAAACAAGATTATGGGTGAGTTATATTTGAAGTTGGGGTATAAGCAAGAGAATTCCGCTTCTTATTATTCTCAAGCGAATGAACAGGTTGAAGCTGTGAATAAATCCCTTAAGTCCATTCTACAAAGAACCATCACACAAAGAAAAACTAATTGGCACATCATGTTGTACCCTGCTTTGTGGGCCTACGAAACCACAGTTAAGACTGCCACCGATTTTTCTCCATATCAGTTAGTGCATGGGGTAGAGTCAATATTATGGATTGAATGTGAAATCGCTTCTTTGAAGCTAGCCGTAGGAATTTTACCAGAAACTTCTTATTTAGAGGAACGTCTGGTCCACTTAGAGCAACTTGATGAGTAGCGTCGAGATGCCTTAGTGGCTCTTGAAGTAAACAAGCTCCCCATTAAGGCTCAGTATGATAGGTCTTTCCATCCCCAAAGATTTAGTGAGGGTGACTTGGTTATGTTATATGAACAATATAGTGAACCTTTAAGGGAGGGTAAGTTCAACCCCATGTGGCATGGGCCTTACGTAGTCAAGTGAGTGTTAGAGAAGGGTGCTTACAAGTTGGTAGATTATGAGGGGACAACCTTGGTAGAGCCTAGAAATGGGTTGTATCTTAAAAAGTACTATGCGAAATTCTCAGTCGAGGCTAATACTTTGTATACTATTGTACAGTTGCATAGTTTAGTTTTGGTCTTCTTGTAGTGATCTGGTTTGTTGACTTGCTTATGTTTATTGTGGCAGGTGTCGACAGAATCTTTGGTATATGTATGATACGTTGACAGTGCCAACCGCAAAACCCAGAACTTAGCTTTGGTTGCTTGGGTGATCTATACGCCTACGGGTCATGTCGTTCCTTCAGGAGGTGTGTGCCTCTGGACATCATCCAACAATATTGATGAATATAGTGCCGTGATTGAGTTACTATGCGATTCCATCTCTCATGGTATTCGATCTCTTGAGGTGCATCTTAACTTTTATTTAGTGGTCCTACAGTTAAATGGTGTGTATCGTATTAGAGATCCAACTTTATTACAAAGATTCATGCAAGTAAGGTTGTTAGAATGACAATTTGAAAACATTACATACATTCACATTCCTAGGATCTACAATCATGTTGTTGATTCTTATGCAAATTACGTATTAGACAGTGGTATTTGATACACAGACAATGAAGAATTCACATCACATTCACACATGTAAATATAATAAACCGATCACTATAATATTTTTTCATTCAAAATATAGTCCAAAAGGTGGTGTCATAATACATAATGTCATGATACAAAATTGGGGCTTTCATCCACCAAAATACACTACACGGTCGATAAAAAATGTATATCAAAGACTCTAAGCTTGCAAAGCAAGGTGCTGATCATAAAAGCACACGAAGACCTTAGCCAACCATATAAACAACCGAACCCATACACGGGGTACTCCAACTACCTGCCTCTACATTGCCTTGGGCAAGTCCTTGACTTGCACCATGGACACCCTGTGCGTCAAACGAACGAAGTTCGTGTGTATTCTCTAGAACATACGATTCACATCTACGCCTTGTATATCGTCACCCTATCCCCTTCGACGATGTTGAGGGAAACCATTTGGCCCTCCAGGACCCACATCTGCATGTACATTATCAATGTTAGTATGTGTCACCACCCGAAAACATGTTTTTTTATTTCATTATGTCAAAAAAATACAAAAAAATCAAATAATTAAAAAATAAAATGAATTCGGGATTGTTACCTATATCTCCATATGCATCTCCCTATGGTATAGACATATTTGGATCACCGCAGAAGTCTATCCCTGCATAGGGATAGCCATCTATGGCCACGATTTGTCTACGCCACTAGTGGAAGAAGTCAGGTGGGTAGGGTGTAGCTACATGTCCTTCTCCAAGCTAGTGGATCACACCTACCCATCGCATCTAAGCTGGATCTTGTATACCATGTGGAGTGATCTGGACTCTTAGGCTAAGGCCCGATACATGCTTGAAGAAGAAGGTACTCAAAATGTTGGCAAACCCAAAGTTTCTTGTTCTACCTAGCTTGCAGTCCGTCAATTGTTGTTTCATGTTACCCAACAAGGAGGTACTCGAGTCATATATAGTCGGTCTCATGCAATCGATTACATAAAACATCAAAGGCATGGAAGCCTGATGAAGGGATGTTAATCCTGCAATCCTGACCAAAACTACTACTATGAATTTGATACTGAGGTTCTGAATAACATTTACGGGGACCTAACTTTCAACCTTTTCAGTGTCTAGAAGGCAGTATACAGCAATGTACTCATCAATGGTGAGTCCACCTCCAACCCCATGAGCTCTCAAGTTGACTATCTCGCCTCGGCGAGATAATCCAGTGATAAAATATATGTCCTCAACCTCAAGTCTGAGGGGCGTCCCATCAATCTAAAATGCTTCTATATTTGGATCCCAGTAATCCATGAGCATATGGAGTAGTCTTGGTTGAGCCCTCAAGCTCCCAAGATGCAAAAACTTATACAAACCACATGCTCGTAATGCTTATTGGGAAACTATGTTACCTTGCACTTCCCTATCCACGTCTTCATATTCACGTTCATGCCACTCCAACACTATCCTGCCATAAAACACAAGATTTCATGGGTTTTTGCCTTAGAATTTGGTATGCACGCTCTCATACATGACTTTTCTGCTAACAGTCGCATGTGTACTCAAAAATTGGGGCATTTTCCGCGTCCACCCATCCCTATACACGACCCAAAAATTTATAGCTTGTGTGCGCTAAGATACCAAGCTAAGGGTGCCTCAAAATAAAAAATGAACCACTAAAAACTGAAATAAAACCATTGAAAAGATAGAGTGTGGGATGTAGATTTACCTAGCTCAGATGGTTCTTAGTTTCGTAGCCTGTAGCTCTTGAAATCAGTGTTTGAAGTTTGTGGCTCAAACTAGCTCCAATGCACTATGTGTGGTGAAAAATTCAAATGGTATGGTGAAAATGACTTTTTTTACTATTTTATATACAAAAAAATGAGTTTTTACCCACTAGCCTAAAGTTTGGACCCTTATTGACTATCTTGAACTATTTTTTCCTGATAATGTGGTGTAGGGACTTGATTTGAATCTACTTTTACCAAGATCTTGACTCGTTCGTATCTATTACATGTATAATTGCAAACTAGCATATAGGTTAGGATCACACTTCTGCTTGCATTATGCATCACCATATGACCACGTCGCCTTGACTATAGGTACAAACCCACTTTGTAATGTCATGGAACCTTCACACTACTACTAGAAGTGGCATTATATAAGTGGTAGATCCTTCCTATTCATGAGTACCCTAGTTAGATCCCACTTTACAATTTGGTACCCATGTCAAGATTCTTCCACTAGGTTTGGGAGTCCCTTATAGTCCTGCCATGTCTTTGAGCAAAAGCCTCATATCCCTCTTGAACTTTATGCTTGCCATATCCCACAGGGACTCCCTTTTATATTAAGTTGTAATTGCATTTCATGTGTTTTGCTTTCCTTATTGAGATTTATTCTAAATCCCCACTTCAAATCTATAATCCATATAGCCTGATCTTGTCTCAATCATTTCCAAGCAAAGCATTTTTTATATCCTTTGCAGCTTGATCACCCCTTACCGGGAGTAGACCTTCCCATGAGTTTCCTTATCCTGCACATGCTTCCTTGCATTGAGCATAGGTATGTTCCACTGCTTGGAACTAGTTTTCTTTCCTGCGACACTCATATCGTCCTAGCTATGTACTATAAGCACTTTGATTATTTTTCAAGCTTGCTAATCTAATAAATTATGGACAGAAAATGATATTACTCTTGGTAGCTATCGAGTCATGTCACCTTCGAACAAAGCACTGTATATCACATCCATTGGTTGGGTTATTAGTATGACTTTAGGAGTTGTACTCATTATTCTAAGTTTTCTCCACTGACTGGTTATGCTTCCAGTCTCTATGGATCCTCTGTCGGTGCCTCCTGTGTCGCAAAGTTGTCCTAGTTTTCATGTCGAGTCTATGTTTCCTATACAATCACCATATGTTGTATGCTTTTGTTCAAACGAAGTTTAGCCTGAGTCGGCCATTCCTCAGTTATCTTGTCTTTGCATGTCGGTCGTTCTCAATACAATTATTGGTTTGTACACATCTTGTTCGTCTGAGTTCTTCTAAATCATCCAGTATTTCTAAGTACCTCGTGTTGGTTGATGAGGGATGCATTAACTCCCTCCTTCCAACAGATTCCATTCCATCGACTTCAGATCATCTATTCTGGAATAAGAGTCTAGATTCCATTGAGTTTCTTTAGACTTGCAGTCATCAGTGGTAGGTCCTCTCGTCATCGATAGTTTTTGGAATACATCAATGTCCCGTGATCGATGGATTAGTGTTCAACCTCAACACATCTATTCACACTTATTGGATTGCACTTTGTACCTTGATTTCCATTATCATTATCGATGGGATATCTTGCGTCTGTTAACAGTATACGTCAATGAGTGGTAATCAGACATTGGTCCATCATGTTCAACTTTGACACCTTTATTCACGTGATGGGAGATGTACTCATAGCGGTTTGCATAGAAGACCTCTGAGCTTGGTGGAATTACACATATGCTACCTCCTTGATCATACCAGTATTCATGAGATGTCATCTCTCATGACCATATTCCAGTGTATTATCAGATATCTTCATCCATTATCGAGATCTTGTTAACTGTATATTGTACGTGGTGATGACCACATGTGACTTATGTCTATTATGCCTATTCATGGCCATTGTACTCTTATGTAACCAAGACTGCTACGTGTATATTTGCAGTCACATGCTGATATTTATCATTGTATTGCACTGATGAGTGGTTGGTTCTTCCACCTAGGTCTTCATTACTCCACTTCTAGGATGGATATAATGTATTTTGGCCATCATGTTACCCCTCTGACCTCACACATTAGGGGAAATCTGTTATAGCTGATTTTACCACACTTGGTAGATCACATTTTTATGGCCTTCCGTGTCCCTCTGTAGACTCTTTGAACCCTCCTTACTCAGATTATACTTTGATGATCCAAGAAATTCCCTTAAAAACACTTGTTTATTGCTATACATGACTTTTATCATGGAAGCCGCATGTACACGCAAGTTGCTCCACTGTAGCCCGCGTACATTGAGAAATGTGCATAAAAACAAAAAAAATTGGATTTTTCCTCAATGAGTCCCAAATAACTTGACTCTTGGCCTTCCATATGCCTAGAAACGCTCCGACTCAATGTTACATACCTAAATAATAACAACAATAAATACATAAATATAACAAAATACTATATATATATATATATATATATATATATAGAAATAGAAATCATAATAATAGTAACAACAAACAATAATAATATAATAATATAATATTAATTAGTGAAAATGTGTAACTCTTTATGAAGAGTTGTATTATACACCCTTTAAATAATTATATATACAGGAAAGTTTATCTTGTAAATCATCACTTATCAATTATCTATCAATTTATTCATATTCTATTATCTACGAATATGTGGGTTAGTTTAGAAATTACGGGTTCATTCTCAGTTAATTGAGAATATCCAACTATGGATGTTACAGTGGTATCAGATCCAATCCAAGGCTTCCTTGAATTAGGTCTTTGATGTTGGAGAAAAGAAAGAGAGTTAAATAAAAGTGAAAAAAAAGCCAAAACTAAAAGGAGGAAAAACAAAAAAACAAAAGGAATGAAAAAAAGTTAAAAAAGAAAAGATAAAAGTAAAACAAAAAAAAGGGTAAAAGTGAAACCACACATGGTTTCTTAAAGTGGGTTTGGATTTGAATATAAAAATGCATAATAATAACGACTAACAAGCAAGTGAGATTTGAACTTAGGTGGGGAAGGTAACACTTACTCCTCCCAACCACCCAATCTACTCGCATTTTACAAAACTATTGGGAAAAAAAGGAGATATTGATTAAATTTTGAATAAAACTCAAGAATATGGATTTTAATATTGAAAAGAAGGACAATTTTCCTATCACCTTACAAAGAAATGTTGCAATATTATTTAGAATTAAAGAAACACTTGCATGGAAGGATATCACCATTTATATTGCACCTGCTGAAAGAAATAATTATATTAGTACTGAGTTTGCTAACCATTTAGTGATTCCTGAATCAAATTTAAGGGAAGAGCTAGACTTTTGGGACAGAAAACAAATTGAAATAAGTGGCTTACAACTGAATGTTGGAGATTATATGGTCACATTGAAATTTATTGTTAGTTACTTATGGAGCTTTGATGGTGACACAATTTTGGGTTTACCTTGGATAAAAACATTGGGGACTTTCATCTTAAATGCTGAAAAGAAGATTCTAGCATTCCCCTACAAAAAGAAAAAAATCACATTGTCGAACATTAACATGAAGAAATAATGAGAGGTCGCATCATCTGAAGAATTCAAAGAAATATCAAAGATGTTGTCACAAGGGAATGAGAAATCAATACAGACAATACAAAAGGATTTCGACAAGGTTATTGTGGGTAAAAAAGAAGAGATCTCTCGTCTAAGAGATCATAATCAGAAATTACTTTTGCAAATCAAGAAGAAGAAGGATAATCCACAATACAATCAAAAGCTAGAAGAGGAGAATCAATATCTTCAGAAGAAACTATTAGAAAATATTGAAGAGAATAATCACCTTAAGAAGCGTAAACAAGATTTAATAGATCACAGTCTGAAGCTTAAATATGATGAGAAAGTGCAAGATGAAATGTTAAGGAACCTTAAGAATGATAAGTATTCGTTAGAAAAAGAATCAAATACAAATATACTCCTTGCCATAGTTCAAAAAGAAGTGAATCTAGTAAAAATACAACGTCCAACACATATCAATGCTCAAAAGATGATGCTAGTGAAAGAAAATAACATTGTGAAAGTCCCCTATCGACACCTCAACCATATAAACGGGTATCCTCGAAAGTGGAAATTGTTGAAAGATAATGGTACTAATGTAATCAAATCTCCCGATGACAAATCAGTAGGGTATCCCAACAATCAACAACAAATCAATTTGAGATGGATTGATTCGTTAACATATCGGAAGTTATGCTCTACACTTAGAAGTTCGTATCGACATGTTTCGTCAGTTATGACGTCACAAGGAACGATGCGACCAAATTATAAGGCTTTGAGGACAAAGCCTTCATAAGAGAGAGGCAATGTTACATACCTAAATAATAACAACAATAAATACATAAATATAACATAATACAATATATATATATATATATATATATATATATATATATATATAACAACAAATAATAATAATATAATATTAATTAGTGAAAAGGTGTAACTCTTTATGAAGAGTTGTATTATACACCCTTTAAATAATTATATACATGAGAAAGTCTATCTTAGTAAATCATCACTTATCAATTATTTATCAATTTATTCATATGTTATTATCTACGGATATATGGGTTATTTCAGAAATTACGGGTTCATTCCCAGTTAATTGAGAATATCCAACTATGGGTGTTATTTGAGATGGGGGATTGAAGTGGTGGAAGACTCGGTTTTTTATAATTGACTGGGATGACTTGTTGCAAATAACATATATATATTTCTGACTGAGCTGAGCTACTACTAGTATATTTTTTATTTTTATTTTTAAAAGAGCAAACTTCCTTATGTTGGTCAACATCAAAGAGATTCATCAAAGTGTCAATGGATTATTTGAATCCCTTGTGGACTTAAGTAGAGATCCAAAGACTCCACATGCAAGAGGATTTGTGTTCCAAGACCCAAGTTACCACGCGTGAAGTTACCAGCATCATGCAACCACCAATCTCACAACTATGTGTGTGTGGAGAAGGATCCATAAGGGCTTCAACGAAATGTCCATGTGTTGGTTATGGAGCCTGATCTTCCATATCCAAAGATTTTATTGATCAGTTATATTTGTACCCTAGGTTTACTGCACACTCGTTCCAGTTGGGTGGTGTGGGGGCTAGCAGGCACCCAAAGGAATTTTTTGGGATGTGTGTTGGCCAACAGTCTTGCGAACCCATGGTATTGGGTGACCCGTAGTATTTTCCCATGGTATTTCCCCTATAAAAGAAAAGCATTGTAATACAGTTGATCATTGCATTGTAGCATTGTAAACAATCTCTATGATTGTGTGAGAGAGACTATGAGAGCGTGAAGAGGAAGTGCAACGGGGTTGTTGCAAGTTGTATCCCCTCGTTTTGCTTGACAGTATAATAAAAGGACTGGAAATTTCTGTGGGCATAGCCCATCTTGGGTGAACAATGTTATATCTGTGTCATCCCTTTTGCAATGTGTTTAAATGTGTTTGCATCATGTTTAATTATTTAACTATATAATTGTTATTGCTATGCGATCATGTTTCTAACACCATGTGCATCATTGTGCAAGAGGCATTCATATATTATAATCATTAAGTCTTCAAGGTCTAATTTACCTCATGCAAGAGCATCATCAGAACTAACCTAATCATGTCATGTCCATGGGCTCCATACATTCATGATCTCTACTCAATGCACAAGCTTCAAGTACTAAGCCACCATTCATTAAAGGTACCAAGTGCCCATCAAATATGTCCATCAATGTAGCAAGATTATTATCACATCCATGTTGACATCAATGCCAACAAATACTGAACAACCCACAATATCATTCATCATTTATTATTATTACTATTAATGTTATTGTTGTTGTTGTTATTATTAAGTTCATTCATTAGACCTTAAGCCTCCCTCCCCCTCCAGATTTTGTTAGAAAGTGGAAGTTTTTTTATTAATTTGTTATTCTTTTATTTCATATTTATTTACTTTTGTCCCAACCTTCACCACAACAACATCTTGCAAAATTTCCTACTTCTTTAGATGCAAGTTCCCATCCATACATAATTTTGGAGGCATGTCCTCAATGTGATTCGATAAAAGAAATCCATCCTTGGCTTGCATAGTCTTCAATCGTAGGAAACACATCCTCAATGCAATTTTCTAAAGAAAAACACATCCTTGGCTTATGATAATATTCAATCAGAGGAAACACATCCTCAATGCAATATGTTGAAGGAAACACATCATTGGCTAGCATAGTCCTCTACTCCTTTAGATTTTATTTCTTTGGTTTACGTCTCTTCTTCAAACGTTCTTTTTAAAGAGTTGTGGTTACTCAAGAGTTAATGGTAGTGAAACTTGTGATGTTTTTTACTCAACAACTGAAATAAGATGATTGCATTAAATTCAAAAAAAAGGAAATGTTTTAACTTTTCTTTTTGCATTTCAAATTTAAAATTGATGATACAGACCTATAAATGTAAAGCTTCCTTTTTCTTTTCAAAAACAAATATATGCAAGTGCACCTAAGAATAATGATGCCAGCCTAAAATGCATACAAAACCAAAGACTTGTTTTTTTTCATTTTTCTTTTAAGATGGAAAAAAGAAATTGATTATAAATAGGTGCATGAATTTGATGTAAAGACCATGCAATTAAAACTCTGCACTAAATCCACAAGAACAAAACCCTAGACTAACTAAAAGTCTGATAACACCTTACTTGGAAAGAAAAGTCGCATAAAATACCAAGTTAACCACTTTGGCACAAGAAACTTTTACCAACAAGACTAAATAAGAAAAAGATCTAAAGAAACAATATGTATATACAAATAGAGGTTGATCAAAAGAGTATTCAAACAAAAGGCATACCAAGCAGGGGATAAAGCATAAAGTTTCTTCACAAAGTCTTTAACCAAAAGAGGACCTAAAGGTGAGTTGTAGACACTAAAAATAGAGAGCCCAAGCACTGAAAATGTACTTACAGAACCCACATAGAAGCTTCCAGCCAAAAAAAATCTCGAGACAAACACAAAGGATCGAAATCCTAGCCTGAAACCTATTGTTACAGGAATACACACGATTGTATAGGGGGCAAGTAGTGTGCTACATGTAACTGTGCTAAGTATCACCCGTGTTTTAATAGTGTAAACACTAGTGGAAAAGGCTTGCACTAGTGTGTTTGTCCTAGAATTTTGAAAAAAGAAGGAAAACTTGAAAACTAAAGGATTCTAGGTTGGACTCAAAGTTTAAAAAAAACTTCTACAAACTCAACCAAAACTCAAGAAACACACTTAACTGGAAGAAATTGCACAAGAAAAAACCAAAGCAAATAGGCTTCTCCCCAGTGGATTTGCCATTTTTGTTGTTAGGGAAATTGTTCCTATGGCTAGGGTGAGACCACCAACATTCTAGGGTTGACAGACATACTGAAGAAAATAAAAACATGAATCAAGCATAATATGTATTATAAAGAACAAAGATTTTAAGGATAGAGATCAAGCACCTTATTTATGAAGGTTGATCCAAGATTAAGATTTTCCAACCAGTCTCCAACCTCTGCTCCAAAACCTGCAACAAAAGAATACCTTCCTTAAACACTTTTGACAATCATGAATATGAAACATACACAATAAAGAGATAAATACTCAGCATATGCATCAAATCTCATGAAAACAAGTTACACATAACCAAATGTACAAACAATTGGTGGTAAGGGAAGATCTCTTTGATTCATCAAGAAACTTGCAGTAAATACATGATACCTCAGTCATATCAAGAAATTCTGAAACCTTGATCTGAGTCTCCTTTCTCCTCAATCTGGCAGAATTTCTCCAGATCAAATACATCATTAGAAGGTGCATTTATAACACAGTCATCCATAAGTCATGGAAGAGGCAGTGGCAAAAATAATTCTAGAGGTAGAGGAAGAAACTTCTCAAGAGGAGGACGCAGTAACAATCCTGTAAATGTTGCTGGTAGAGGATAGAATCAGAACCCAAGTCAGCCAAGTGGTCACAGGTTTGGTAAATAAAAAATTAAATGTCATTATTGTAAGAAATTTGGTCATTATGCATATGAATGCAGGAAGAAGCAGCATGACCAAGAAAGGGAAAGCCAAAACCAGTCAACGAACACTAGCACTTCGTCAAGCGCAATGTTGATGGCATGCATATCCCAAATCGAATGCAATACCATCCAAGAAAGTCCATGTGACATATGGTATTTAGATTCAAGTTGCATCAGTCATATGACTGGTAGTTTAAATTTATTTTCCAGTCTAGATAATTCAATTCAAATTGACGTTACACTTGGAAAAGGTATTGTTGGTATTCTAACCAAACACGAGGATTGAAATTTTATGCCTGATGTTTATCATGTCGAAGGTCTGAAACACAATTTACTGAGCATTGGACAACTGATACAAAATGGTTACAGAGTCTACATGGAGGACAATCACTGTGTGATTAAAGACATACATCCAATCAACCAATTGATAGCAAAAGTATCAATGACAAGCAATCGCTTGTTTCCATTGAGGATAGTTCCAGACATGAAAGGAAAGGAAAATACAGAAGTTGCATTCAAGGCAGAAAGAAAAGAAGCAGGCGTACATTGCGACAAGAAATAAATTGACAACATTGAAATTCAAGCAATGTTCCAAACAAAAGTTCAGGATGATTCCTGGTTGTGGCATTTCAGATTTGGACATCTAAATTTTGGTGGGTTGAAGTTACTACACACGAAGAATATGGTGAAAGGATTGCCAATGATTGACAAACCAGAGATAATTTGTGAAGCTTGCATTTTTGGCATGCAACATAGAGAGACTTTTCCATTCGGAAATTCATGCATAGCACACACACCACTTGAGATCATGCACTCTGACATTTGTGGCCCAATGCAGACATCATCAAGAGGAGGCTGCAATTATTTTCTTACTTTTATTGATGACTAAAGAGAAACATGGGTATATTTTTTAAAATAAAAATCTGATGCATTTAGTTGTTTTTAGCAATTCAAGGCACTCATGGAGAACCAAAGCAAACACCACATCAAAATCTTAAGGACATATAGAGGTGATGAATATGTTTCAAATGAATTTCTAAATTTCTGCAAAAACCATGGCATACAGTAGAAATTCACTATGCGGTATACACCTCAACAGAACGGTGTCGCAGAGAGAAAGAACATAACCATTATGGAGATGGCGTGCAACATGATGGAAGGAAATCATTTTCCAAATGAATATTGGACTGAAGCAATCGCAAATGTTGTATATATTATGAAGCGGTGTCCAACAAAGAGCATGAAGAACAAGGTTCCTCAAGAAGCATGGACAGGTATGAATCATAGTGTTTCTCATTTAAAAGTTTTTGCTTGTGTCACATATGCTTATGTTCCAGATGAGCTAAGAAAGAAGTTAGACAACAAGGGACATAAATGTATTTTTTTTGGTTACTCTGAAGACACAAAAGCATACAAGTTGTATGATCCTATCGCAAGGAAAGTAATCATTTGTCGAGACGTTCAAATTGTCGAGAATCAATCATGGGATGGAACCATCAATAAGAATGTCAAGATTGTGTTGAATTTCGAGCATGATGACATGGCGGAGGAAGTGGTTCAAATACCACATGTAAGTCAACTGGTCACAACACCGTTAGCTCCCATGACACCACGACATAGTTCAGCACAAGGGATGTCGACATAAGTCGCAACTCAAGCTACACCAAGAGGACATCAGACTCCATCAAGCAATTCATCAAGGTCAACATCGACAGATCTAGTGAAGACAAGAAGTCTATGTGAAATATATGAAGCTGGTACACCGAATTCATCCTCTCTCTTTGCATTATTTTCTCAAATAGATGATCCACTAACATTTGAGGAATTTGTCGAAGATGAAGTATCGGAACAATCCATGGATGAAGAGATAGAATGCATTGAAAAGAACCAAACATGGGAGCTGGTAGATGTACCAAAAGAAAAATATGGAATCAACGTCAAATGGATTTGCAAGACTAAGCAAGATGTTGAATGGAATGTGCAGAAGCAAAAATCAAGAATTGTTGTAAGAGGTGAAACATCGTGGTAAATTTCCAATTTTGTATTTACGGCTATAGTTCTTTGTTATGCCGCCACAAGATATATATAAATCCATAGTTTATGGTTTAATGCAAGTTTGTATTTAGCCGCACATCTTCTCCAGATTTACCTGAGTGAATGTTGTTTACCGTTTAGTAAAAGACACAAAGAATCCATAATTATTTCACCGCGTAAAAGTTCTAGTTTTTATCCGCAGAGTGTTCGACACAAATCTTATTTAATATTTGGTTATATGATATTTATTTAAAAGTGGTTTGTTTGAAGTGTTCGAAGAGAGAGTTGGTCGCAACCTAAATCTTGTCGGAGTAAAAGTGGGTCGAAGCTAAGTGAGTCTATCGAGGTAAAAGTGTGTTCGATGAAAAGTCCCTTGCAATAACCTGTTGCAGTAATTTCGTCACAAGTATTTTGGTCGCAAGACTTTCCATCGAAGTAATACAGTGGGTTTTCCAAGAGCACTTGGTCATAATCCCAAAAGTAAAAAGGGAAAGAAAATTTTATGACCGCACGGTAACTCAAGTCTACTAGTCGCGGCAGTCGTCTTTCTCGACATTTTCAAGAAAAAAAGCTAGCATGTGAGACACGAGTTGTTAATTTCGCACATGTATATATTCCCCAAGCTAATGACAAAAAGAGCAACTACAGAAATAAACAAGAGGCGATCTAGGCCATGGTCATCTATACAAAACATGGATCTTCTATCCATTTTATCCTTTTTGGTGTGACTAAAAGCTCAATATCATCACTAAGACTAAAAAATGTCTTAAGAGATAAAGAGTCACATTTTCCTAAAATGCCCTTTAAATTAAACCCACATAAATATATAAATACTAAAGGGACTAACTGGGGATCGACTTTCTCTGTAAACCCACATAAATACATATATAAATACTAAAGGGACTAATTGGGGCTCGACTTTCTCTTCTGGAGAAGACGTCCTTCTAACTTTCAAGGTAGGAAATATATATGTATATATAACTATTATGAATGGAGACGGATCTAAAAGAATCTTGTATTTGGGCTATGATCGAGATCAAGCCTCCAAGTAATTATCCGAGTATAGGACCAATGTTGCAGTCCAAGTATGAAAGTCAGTCAGCCGCAAGATCACTGTCAAGAAGGTTCACAGAAAGCATGATAAGGCAACATATGTTACTACTCTGTTGAAAGGATGGACCTTCAATTCAACAGGTCAAAAACATATATAATTTCAAAATAGTTACAGAGCCTGTTCCTTTTCTAAGCAGAACCAAAGAGTGATCACAAGATGAGATAATAATATTTGTTTTTCCAACCAGGAACCATGTATCTTGTACCCAGTCGAGTTAGAGCTTGAGTAGATAATTAAGTTTATGAGTAGTAGTAGTAAACCTGGACTAGAGTCAGCCTTAATTTGAATGTGAAAACGATCTGTTCAAATATATGTATTTGAATGTGAGAACGATCTATCCATATATATGTATATACATTAAGAATATAGAATACAACTTTCGCGAAGAGACCGAATTGAGTTTGATCTTTTCTAGTTGTGTAAGGAGTTGATTCCTCCATTCCTCAATATACTTTTCCTCCTTATCCTGTTATCTCAAGAACTAGTTCATACTTGGCTTTTCAATAGCGGTTGGGGCATCCCAACCCTAACCGTTTTCAAAACTTATTTCTTAAAGACTCGTGTTCTCCTCCAACGAGGAAAAAATCTTTTATTTTAAATAATATAAAATTCTATGTTTTATACTGTATCATCATTATATTTATGAATTAATATGTTTTATGTTTTTGGAAGTTCTTTTAATAGTACGGTAATTAAATGATAACCAACTTCATTTATGTCCTTTGACTATTTCATTTATATAGTAATTTTTTGCAAGCATATATATGCATATTTATATAGTAATTGTATATAAATATTTGTGGTTGATTGTGCCCAAAAATATAATAATAAACCATTAACACCACTTAGTTTTACTTACAATTACTTACCATCGTTTAATAATATTATTTGTACGCTACTAAGTAGCTAAGGGGATGTTACACGTGGATTGGATTGACATAATATGGAGAAAAAAAAACACCTAGTTGTGAAAATAAAATTAATAAGTCAACAAAAAACTATATGTTTCAAGATCTCTTGTGAAGGAAACTATATTATGCTATCTTGTGTGAGTAGGTTGATAGCGTAGATTGGATCTATGTAATATTCCATAAAAACCTATATAGTTGTGGAAAAATAAATGAAAATATTTTTATGAGGGATGTGCAAAAGTAGATTGTTTTATTTTCCATTTGTTTAGGCTGAACGATATGATGATACAAGAAATTCAACTTGTATAGTGTCTAGAATGTGAGAAATGTAATATATATAAGCACAATCCTATATGTTCATTGTTCTTCTTATTTTCCAACAACTCATTGCCCATTTGAAGAACCGGAAGATGTAAACATCTTGAGCAGACTGCGAAAAACTCAAATGGATTCTCCATTTTCATTCTTTTTAATGAATGGAGATCAATATGTTAGAATAGTAGAGTCAAGCTAAACTAGTTAACTTATCTAAGCAACCAACAACATATCATAAAATATAAGAACAGGAAAAGCAAAGGACAAGAGAACACCGATATATGTGATTCACCCTAATGGGTTACATCCATCGGAAGATAGTCTTCTATTATCTCCAGAATGTCTTCTCCAATCTTACAAGAGAGCAAAGTATAAATACCTCAAAGAATATAGATGATGTACAATAGTGTCACAATAGCACCACTACTACATCAAGAATACTTGATATGTAGATACTCACTTGACCCTATTATATACTAAGAGATGAGAAGGAATTACTCTCACATATTGCATGTGGGATAATATAGTTCTCCAAAATAACATCACTTAATACAATACCATGGACAAATACTCTACTCAAGTAAATACACCACCATATAACTATGGGTTAAATGTATTACTCTTTTACGTAAGATTGTAGACAACTTCCGACATAATACAAAGACATTATTACTTTCTAAGGAATATAATTATTACCAAAAATGATTTCCATCTTGGAAACAATGGGGAAATGCATCCAAATCATGGGGGAGGGAACCCACCCATTGATCTTTACAAAAGTGAATTCCCAACCTGGGGAAATTGAAGAAAACGGCTACCCATGTGAGGGAAAACACATAGCAAACCCAAAAACGGGTTTGCAACCAAGAACAAACTGGTAAAATTGGGGAAAAACACCCTGTGAGTAACATCCGTTCCCATAAACGTTTATGGACATTGTATAGGCTAAAAGGACCCCCATTCGTGCCCAAATCTTGGGTCTCCTTTTCCCATTCACTGCACAACTCCAAAAACAATAAACTAGGTATGGAAAAATAGAGAAACAACCGAAAAATGTGGAGGTAATTACTCAGCAAGCTTTTGTTGAGTGAGGAGGACAAAAAGCGTCCCTTAGAAACCCCCAAATCATCCATCCTTTCTGCACATTCACTCAGCAAGACCCCAAACCAATTTCTCGGCATGCAAAAATGGAGAAACGGCATCAAAACGTGAGGGAGAGAGCTCCATCATCTTCCTGCTGCGTGAGAGAGCCTCCGCATGAAGGGGAATGGGTGAGGAAATGAAAGGCATGGGTGCATAATGGCTTGGGCATGCATTCTCAAGCATTTACTTGCCCCACAAGTCAAAAACACACTTTCCAAAAATGGGTGACTTCCCAAATTCAAATTTAACCTCCATACCTTTCCCATCCCAAGGCAATACTTCCTTCACCAACTTTAGATGATTGGGCATAAAAGACAAAAATGGTAGTTGACCACTCTATGGGTTTTCCCTTTCACATTTGGCTTTTCCCCAATTGGACGAAGGTTTGGATATTTTCCCCTCCCTATTCCTTCTGAAATCATGCCCCCATCTCTTTAACGTTGTGGCACATAACTAGTTGTGGTATTTTTATTAATTTGCATTTTACATGATATCTCAAAACACATTGTGCCTGGCTAGCACATAAACCATCGGCATCGATTTTAATCACCGAAACATCAAACACTAAACCCATGGTGGGGCCTTTTCCTTGAGCTCCACACCATGATTCAATACAATATTTACATCATATGCAATTTAATACCATGGGGTCAAAACCGGGGTGTTACAGATATTAAAGCCACTGGCGCAAACACTTAGACCTTAAGCGCCTTTACAAAAAAGGGGTGGGAGAGAATAAGATTTAGTAGGAAACAATACACATACTAGAGTAGGTAAATTAATAGCAAGAAACTTTTTATTTTTCCCAAGCCTATGTAGAATCTAGAAAGCCTACCCAAAATAGAGACAAGAGTTGAAAGTATAGATATACATGTCAATCAAATAATTCCTTACTATTAGCATTAAGAAACAATCCAAATTTTTGCTAGATTGACTTATATATATGTGTGGGGGGCAAAAGATGAATCATAGAATGATACATTCAAATACAGTCAACATTCTTTAAAATTATATGAAGATAAAATTTGCTTCCTGCAAAAGAAATACCTAGTTGCAAAACCTTGCAGATTCAATATAAATTGTAAAACTAAATCTATTTTTTTACCACTGCCATAAATTAGGTTTAGATTATTAATTAGACAAAAGAGAGTGTGTATATATATGGAAAAAAAAAGTTATACTTCTGTATATATAAAATAAATAAATCAAATTAACCGCAGGCATCGCGGTCATGCCAGCACCGAACTATTGTTAAGAAGATTAGATTCAAATCCTGTCGGTATTCAATTTCATTCAATAGCCTTTTGATTATCTAAATGGCATGCAAACCTATTTTCAATAATCTTGTCAGCTCCGTGAAGGAGCTTTTACTGCAAAATCCAAGTTAGCTAAAATTTCAAGTTAAAAATCCTTCCTCTGCTTCAGAATAATGACCATTGACATAAAAATATAAAAAATATAAAACATAGTCACAAGAAACCAAGATCAAGACTACATAGCTGGTACACCATTATCATGTAATAGCCGAGATGGAAAACAGTGTCGGCTTTGTGGTTTGTCACATCGTGGAGGAGCTACATCTACACATACTAAGCAACCCTTTTTCAGTAGTTATAACGAGTGTATTCTATAATTCTATTCGAGATCTTAATATCTACCTAGAGGCTTGCTGCAGCGCGAAACAAAAATAAATAAAAGGGAATAAGCTAGCTATGGAGCAAACCTCCCTCCATCGGACGGAGGAGGAGCAAAGTCAACGTTGACTTTGCTACTCCTCCGTCCGATGGAGGGAGGTTTGCTCCATAGCTAGCCCACGCCAAATAAAAGTAATATGTACAACGAACCTATAAAGGAATGGTAGGTTTTGACCTGGGTACAATCTGTTGGTAAACCATTATCATGTAATAGTTGAAGGGAAAAACCAACTCTCTATGCATCTTTTTATTGCACAAGGCGAAGAATACAAAATTCCTGAGGCGAAATAAGATGAAGGGGAGTGTATAAACATATCCCAGAACTACGATGAGAGGAAAATATCGGGTTTTGATCATCAAGCCTACTACCCAAGCAGATGGAATTACAAACTTTTAATCATCATCAAGCTATCACCTGAGTCCAAGAGACAAAGCATGAAGCCATCCCTCTTTCATGAGGCGCTAAGGAGAGAGCCCACAAGCGACACTAGTCATTGGAAAAATATTGGCATCCATGCTCATATTTCTGGAATGCCAGGGGAGCATGAGTTGTTCCATTGATGGAATTACAACGAGCAAGCCCAAATCGACGAGGGAACTACATCTCATCATTGTAAAAGGGATGCCCTTTCCCTTTAAATTATGATAGGCATTAATGCACCATTCTCACTATGCAGTGAAATAGAACTAAATACTCTGAAGGAATTGGTGAACGACACCATTCAAACACCTACACTAAGACGACTATTAGATTAAACAATGAAGACTTCTCTATACATGGCCACCATCTCAAAACCCTTTAAATTCAGTTAACCATAGATTTGAATGGATCTACCCTCATGCTTATGCTATAACCCTTTGGGGATTGACGCTATGGGGACATCAATAATGAGAACCCCATCTTCCATTTTAGAGTAGTTGGAAAAAATGAATAAAATTTCCATGATAACATTCACAAGGATGTCATTTCTCTTTAGTTTATGCATCCTCTTTCTTTTGTTCACCACTCATCTTCAGAAACCGGTCATCTTCAACTTCTTCAATGAGTCTTCAAAAAGAAAACCTTCAGAGTATTGAAACGTAGAAATCTTAAAATTAATAAGAAGAGAATAAAATTATGTAAGAAAATGAACTACAACTTTGGAAAAAAAATCCACTCAATCGCATTTCAAGCCATTCGTGGAGCTCAAATTTCCAAAGAAGTTCCAAGGCATATAGCAACTAAGTATGGGAACACTCGTGGTCTAATGGAGAGCCTGGATGCTTTCCCCTATTACAGCAAGCGTCTTGGTTTTGGTTTTGAGATAATAATGATAATAATGAGGTAAACAAACCAGATAAAATTGCGGCTATGAGGCCTCGAGGAGAACATATAGAGTACAAAATAATTCAAGGATTATTCACACAGGGTAACAAAGGAAGATGAGCTTCTTACATAATGAGAGTGTGCAGGGAAGGAGGAGGACAACGTCAAGGTGGATTTGATACATGTACATGTATGGAGAAAGACACTTGGTGTCCATGCACTGCATCAGAGGTTTGAATTTAGGGTTTTCGACACAAAAGCCTCGAGTGCTAGACTTTCTTACAAGCACAGTCGATTTTGTTTGAAGGTAGGAGGAGATCAAACGATGTGTAGTTAGCGAGGCAAATCGAAGGAATTTGAGAGAAGGTTTAAGAGGGTTGGAATCTAGAGGACGAGAGCAATGGTTGCGTGGCATTGAAAAGACTCGATGATTTAATGCAGGGGAATTCCAAATACTGGGTGGCATCCAAAAGATTGTGATCTAGACGGAGGTTGTTCAGAACATTAATTTCAATAATAATAACTTAGTGATGGAGGTTTCCGCAAACCTAAGCCCGATCGAGCACATCGCCTGAAGTGTGCAGACTGAACTTACAGAAATACAAGTGCATTAAAAGTTTGTTGATGAGAGCCTATCGTCGGGTCTTGGGGCACAAATACCCAAGCAAAAGTCAGTTTCCCTAGACCAATAGACAAACAAAAAAACAATTTAAAAAAAATTCTTTAATACACTCAAAAATCAAACTATGGAAAAAACTTTAAAAAACACACAAAAAATTATGTCAAACTCTCAACTAATCCACCTGCATGAATCATATATATGCCCTTGTTGGGGACATAATAATATGTTGAAACATGTACGTATGATATAGTTCTTCTAAAAAAATGAGGGTTAGTTGTTATTCTACTATTCACGTACACCTGGAAACTATGTAGAACATTTTAGTTTTTATCATGTCAATTATACTACTTAACCATAGATTTATGAAATATTGAAAATGAAATTATTAACATTAACAATATAGTATCGTATGGTATGACTTTGCATGGAATTGGATTGGAAAAGTACGTTAAAGTTGTAGATCAATCTCGATGCTATGATGAAGCTTGATACTATTGGCAATGAAGGAAACCAAAAATGCAACTTTTTTGGTTGAGGTGTTAGATCTAAAGAAAGAAGCAAAATGGAATTCGAAGGATAAGTATAATTCTTTTATGTGGCACTTCAGAAGTTCTGAACAGAAGTAACTTCTGACTAGTTCTAGGGCACATTATAGTTAATAATATAAATACATGTATTAGAGAATTAAGCTTAACTATTTACAAAGCATACAAAATTGAGACAAGCAGTCAAATTGAAGATAATTTTTAGTAGCACTTAATTCTTATAATTAGTGGTTATTAAAAGTCAAGCTTCTATGTTTGTGGTGAATTACTAGAGCGAACACGGCATTTTCCAGTATTAAGTTTGGGAAACTACATATGCCAATAAAACCTAGCCCAAAAACCTGGAATATTTTTTCGAACTTGACATTAAATTTAACATTGCAAAAAACAATAGACATTCCTAGATAGGATCCGATGCTACGTTGCTCTGACCGTGCATTCCCCTCTTCCAATCAAAAAAATATTGGAACAAGTAATGTATAATAATACAATGACCTCCCAAAAATTATGTAAAACACCTATTGTTTTCTGCCAAATAATGTAACTATGAAACCCTCACAATCTTAGAGAAATGCCAATAGAGATCACGACTTGAAGCAAGCAACCCTCAAACCGAAAAAAAAATCACCTTAATAGTGAACGAAATTGAATGTTCCTGGGCTTGATCACAAGAAACAATACTTTGTTGAAGCCAAATTTGAGATGGCAATCATGAAAAAAACAAGACTCAAAAAATATCGGAACAAGTAACCTATAATAATATAGTGACCTCCCAAAAATTATGCACAAAGCCTACTGTCTTCTGCCAGAAAATGATCACATGGCTCAAAGAAAGAAAATTTTGAACTGTAAAGCACCCCAATAGTGAATAGTGAAAATTTCGAACTTTGTAACTTTGTATTCGTTTTTAATGGGTCAACAAAACAACACACCCTAATCTCCAATGGGTTACATTGTTGTCGGAGGTGATGTCCTTCATTTAAGACACTCTATAGAGAGTGGACATTACATTGCCTTTGCAAAGTGGAAATCGGGTTGGAATTTGGAACTCTTTATGGTTAAGTTGATGGTTTTTATTTAATGAATAAAGGTATTAAATCATATTTCTTAGATGTTAATTAACAGATAACCAACTTTCTTTCCAATGGAAGTATTTTATTAATGAAAACTTCAAATATAGAAATTTGGCCTTATATTGTTTGGTTTATGTTAAGACGACTCATAGCACTAGAGTTTTGAAGATATTAATAGAACTAAGAAAAACTTTGCCTTGATTAAAAAAATGAACTTACAAAAAAGGTTGAGTTCATCATGTTATTTACTCGGCCTTATTTTTCATAGTTGACAATAAGAAGTTAAATCTTGAGCATATTCGATAGTAGAAATGCCACATGGTGGGATATTTGGCTGCCAAATTCCATTCCTTAGAGGGAATATCAAAGTGACACTCGAAAGTGCCATTGCAAAAACCAAAAACATGGAAACAAAGTGATGGTCAATTATCATTGGCATTAGAGATAATAATCAATTTACAAATTTCCAATCACTCAGTGGGATATATCTACATATCATTTTGCTCAATGTAGTGATAATAACCCTAAGCACTCTCCAAATCATTTTCCTATGAGGATCCAACAAAGTTACTCAAAAGAGAGGGTGTCTCTATCAAAATCTCTTCATTATGTCGTTGTGTGTACAAGAGAGAAGGCTAGTCGAACCTATGCAAGTGTCGGTTCTCAAAAGGAAGGTGATACAAAGTCAAGATTTGTAAACATCATTCGACTCCAAAGAGACATGAAAATATTTTCTAAGACCTTGATGATTAGTTTTACACATGGCAAATGGGGATGGGCGGGAGGAATAGTTTCTAATTGAATGGTTTTTTATTTTTTATTCTTTGATATAACGTTGTGTATCCATTTTCTCTTTTAGAGTTTTATTTTACACCATTAACAATTTATTTATTAATTGTCAACATGAGGAATATTAGAATCATGGTAACTCTTTTTTAAAAAGAATTTTACAGAAAGGCATGATTTTTCTTTTCTTTTCAAAATGAAGGATATTGACGATTTTTTGTAGGGGAGAGACCCTAGGGGAACTTTAGAACTTTCTAAACTTAGGTGCGAGGAGAACCATGATGAATGGATGCATATGGAGAATTAATTGAGGTTGTGAAATTGACAATTTTTAGCTAACACGACGCAAAATACATAACTTGCCGAAACTTTAACAAACTGTCGAGAGCGTCAAACAACAATGGTTTTGTTTAAACAAAATATGAACCTGATCAGTATGACAAGCCAAACACAATGACACCAACTTTAAAACATGGAAATGTCGAGAGCGAAAGACAATAAATATGTAAGACTCAACTCAACCACATTATGATGATGCACATGATGCAACTTGGTTGATCTGCCAAGGAATAAATATGAAAGCAAAAATTATGAAATAATATATGGAAATGATAAGCACATTGAACTAGATGTGACAATACAGATGAAATGATCTTGCAAAAAATTTCAGTAGGTTCACCTATGGCGTCATGGTTCGACACTAGCTCGTGTCTCTAGATCCATCTACAATGTTACAATTTACTAAATTTTAACACTGCAAGGGGGTCTCTGAAACCATCTACGGTATTAAAATTAGTAAATTGTACAAATTCATTGTCAAAATTGTAATTAATTTCCATTGTCGCATTGAAACAATTAAATATGATCAATTTCCATGTGGTCATTTTTAGTTTAATTATTATCTCGTGACCAAATTAGTCATTTATCTTTGTCATTTTTAGTTTAGTTCTTATCCTATGACCATATGAGTCATTTATCTTTCTCATTTTTAGTTAGCTCACTTAAAATTTCTTAATTTTGGTTATTTATCCCTCGAAAAAATTATGGTGACAAAATTTTGGTCGCCTGGTCACTTATCTCTCATTTTGTACTAGTGTCGGGAATCCCTCTTCAATAAAATGTCATAGGATTTTCTTTGAGATCCCCGACAATGACGTCAAAAATGTTACCACTCAAACTACCAGTCCTTTAAAAGTAGACAAAGTATGCCCTATGCTAATGATGGTAAGCATAGTAGAGGGGTTATACCCAATGTCACCACGACCTAACTCTTCAACTTCTTTGGGTAACTCCTAAAGTGAGGGGAGAATCCCTAATGGAGGAATAAAACCTAAAAACACTAACACTTGCAAATACCCTTATACAAGCCTTATGGATAAGTTGAGTGTCTTATATGGAATCAATTATGGATGATAAAAACAAAAAAAATCATATAAAAGGAGTTAACTTAATCTACCAATCGATATCAATAACTATCACCACCTCAATACACTTCACAAATCCCAAGGCAGGTTTCACATTTCCCAAGGCAACACCTCATAAAAGTGTGTTTTGTAGGGAAGATGATTAAGTGGCATAATGCATGTGAAATAAAAGGCATGTGAATTGATAAAATATAAATAAACTTGTTGAAAATATAGGGCATATGATTCTTGTCTCAATCCCTAGGGCATTGAGAGATCGATGCCAATGTCCCTCTCTTAGATGGATTTCAATATTGTCAATTAGGGCATCAACTAGCAATGTGACAAGTGTTAGGAAGAATAACCTAATTAGGGCAAGAGAAGAAGTCCATGGCCCAGTAATAATGGAGATCTCCTATGAAAGGAAGGTCTCCTCATGCAAGGTTAACTAAATATGAGCAAGGAACCCTAACACTTCAGAATAATGCACCATACAAGCACCATTAAACTATATTAGAAGTATAATTGACCAACATTTAACCAAGCTGAGCAAGACAACACCTTAGGTCACCTTTTTGCTTGAGTTATTACAACCATTCTTTAGCATCAACCAGTAGCATGTGTAAAATAAACCCTATAACTTCATCAAATCAACCTTCAAAAAAGAAAGATCATCCAAAGAGAGGTGCAAATAGCATCAAGAGCTCCAATAAACCAAGATAAATAGAAAATATCTCATAATGAACCCATATCTTGTTGTGTTTTTACAATGAGAGGGAGGTGTTATTTATATAAGACTAGCCTCACCTAATTTTAAATTATGAGCCTACTAGATAATGTGAAAATACAACAATTTTGGTTAGTGCACCCACAAATTTGGGAACTAAACCACACAATGACATAAAATAACAATAAAAATGTGAAATTAGGCTACACTAAGTGCTAGATGTGCCAAAAGGGGGACGCCACCCTCCAACTAACCCTAACTGATGCATGCCCTCAACGTCATCCTTCATTATCCTTGTATGATTCTTTAATAAGGAAGTACAATTTGCGAGTAACACAACCCAGAGAAGGGGTAAAATAGGTCAAAGTGATCAAATAAGTTGTGTTAAATAGGTACATATCCCTTTACAAAGTCCTATCACCTTTTACATAGCAAATAAATGAGTGGGATCATGAGTCCAAGTGATTAGCCCCCTAAGGGCACCAACCCCTATAGGGAAATCACCTCCTGGAAGTGGAAATCGAGAGGATCATCTATGACATGGTTAGGGTTATTTATCCCCAAATCAACACTCTACGCTTCAAACTTAGCCTTTACATCAAAATTCTGAACCCCTCGCTCTAGTAGACCCAAATGGAAATGTTGTAGATACTATGAGGCATAAGAGGTTCCATATGAGTCTCCTCCTAGATACAATCACCCCACAATATTTTCTAGAGAGGGAATATTCTTCCAAGAACAAACACCTTGGACAAATGTTTCCCATTGAAATGGGATCCCATTCAATGCTCGATTCATTAGCTATTTTCCTTGAACCTTCTTCCAAATTGCTACAAGTTGATCATGAATCTATGTGATCTTCCTACAGTAACTAGTGATTATGTTTGATCTAGTCTTCTCTACAAATTTGAGTTTGTTATGCAATGCCATCTTCATGTTTATGTTCTCGCTATGGTACAAGCTAACCAAGGCAACGGACATCTCATTTCCATCTTCTTCTCGGATATACGAGAGATCCAATTATCCTTTAGAGCATCCATGATCATCCACTTGGATTTCATTTCTTTCTTATTATGAATTTCCAAAGCTTGTGGTTTTGTTGAAATAATAAATTTAAGGAACCTTCCAATATTTCCTCGAATCCAAGGCTAGTTGATGCCATCTCTAAGCTCTAACACACAAACTTCCAATTACTTGCTCTCGGCATGGGTTTCAATATTTTTTTCTAACAATTGATCCACTATCATAAATTCTTCAAATCCTCTCAATAAAAGAAGCTCTAATACCATGTTAAGATTCCAAACCCTGGGTGATTGTTGTCTTTATGTTCTCAACTAAACAAGATTTTTATTTAATTGCAAAAATTAAATTATTCACATAGTAACAATAGCACATATAGTTGGAAAGTAAATAGTGGAAGCATAAAAACAATACACAAGTAGTTACTCTTTCAACTCTTTCAAATCAACTTTTCATTAAACAATCAAAGATTACAAGGAGACTCCCACAAGATATCAAGATAACAATTATATGATGCACCCAAGAAACAAATATGCATAGCCACCAAGAAAATATGCCCGCTAAAAAACGAGAAAACTTGCCTACTATTTTTTTGCCTATTGCACGACCATGTACGTACTGCTATATGGTTTTTTTGTACAAAATACATACAAATAAATGGACCATTTGTACACTTTCTACCTATTTCTCAACCTCAACTCCTATATGACACTCTAAACCTACTCAACCAATGAACTAAATTACCACCCCACAAAACTTGCCTTTGAGTGTATGTGTCCTAACCTTCTATCTTGATCTTCCTTAATACTTGGGCCAAAACCCTAGTCTCTCAGTGAGATGTATGGTTGAGATTAATCTAGATCACTAGTGTATCAAAATAAAATACATTTTCTTAGACTCAACAATTAAATTTAAGACTTTCACTAAATTGATAAAGTGAATTAAGAAATATATTTAAGTCAAACTACTTCCAACATGTTCGCCCTAAACATATGGGGAAGTTCATGTATCATCTACATTCTTAATAGTTTAGAGCCCGAGACCTCCTTGAAAATTTAAATGCATCCCAACATGTCTTCCATAGATCGTATATCCTCTAATATGATGAGAAAGGAGTCATCCATGAAGTGTCCATTGACCATCTAGCCAACTTCTGACCCAATAAGGGGAATTCCCTAATCAACCATCTAGTAGTTTTGTGGTGGAGCAAGTAACAAAAAGAGTGTGGTATCTTTGAAAAGGATCTACAAGATAAAACATGCTACTGATGGAAGTATTGAAAATTACAAGGTAAGATTTGTGGCTAGAGGATTCTCTCAAAAAGAGGGGATTGATTATGAAGAGACATTTGCTCTAGTATCAAGGTACACTTCCATCAGAACCATCATGGCACTTTCTTCCATGATGAAGTGGGATCTACACCAAATGGATGTAAAGACATCCTTCCTTAATGGTGTGATTAAGGAAGAGGTTTAAATCGAAGAGCCACAAGGATTTGAATTCGAAGGCAGAGTGACTCATGTAAGTAAGTTGAAAAAGGCTCAGTATGGACTGAAGCAAGCTCCTAGAGCTTGGTATCATAGAATAGATATATTTTTTACAAGCTTGAGCTTTACCAAGAGTAAAGTTGATCCTAGCTATCATTTACATGAAGGTTATGGATGATGAACCAATCATACTATTACTGTATGTAGATGATCTATTTCTAACAGGAAATGAGAAACAAATCACATATTGCAAGAAGAAGCTAGTTGAAGAATTCGAGATGAAAGATCTTGGATTGATGCACTATTTCATAGCGCTGGAAGTATGACAGAGCCCAGAAGGAATCTTTCTGAATCAGGGAAAGTATGCAGTAGAAATCTTGAAAACAATTGATATGTTGGATTGTAAATCCATGGCCACACCCATGGACACCAACTTGAAGTTGTTATCTAATGAGTCATCAGAGTTAGTGGACATGAATCAGTACAGACAAATCATTAGGTCATTGATGTATCTGACAAATACAAGGCTAGATATATGCTTTCTTGTGAACACTTTAAGTCAATATCTAGTTAAACCTAGACATGTTCACTTGATAACTGCAAAGCATGTGATGAGGTACCTAAAAGGTACGATAGACTTGGGACTTTACTATGGTAGATATCGTGACTACAAATTATATGGATATACGGATTCAAATTGGGAAGGAAGTGCCGCAGACAGGAAGAGAACCTCAAGCGGATGTTATTGTCTAGGATTTGCCATGATCTCATGTCTTAGTAAAAAACAATCCAGTGTTTCTCTCAGTACAACTAAAGCGGAGTACATAGCAGCTTGCTCCGCTAGTTATGAAGTGATATGGCTTCAGAAACTGATGTTAGGAATATTTGACATGGAGTTGGACACCACAGTGATTCTTTGTGGCAACCAGAGTTGCATAAAGAAGACAGAGAATCTGGTGTTCAATGATAAATCTAAGCACATAGAAATCCGATGCTTTTATATAAGGGATATGGTACAAAAGAGAGCTATAAAGCTCCAGTATGTGAGTACCGATGAGCAATTTGCTGATGTGCTGACCAAGCCTCTATCTTGAATAAAGTTTGAATATTTATGTGACAAGCTTGGTGTAGTTTGAAAAGACTTTCCTCGCAAAGAGGAACAATGATGGGACTACAAACTTTCCTTGCAAGAAGGAATGATGAAGTTATGGACCCTCTTCGGAAAGGAGGAACAAGTCGAAGATATGGAATCTCCTCGAAAAGAAAGAACATGTTAAAGATATCAACCCTCCTCGGACAAAGGGGGAGCAGGATGATAATATGGATCCTCCTGAAAAATGGGGAATGATGATGAGACTAACATCGATGATGGGATGACAGTGATGGTCCATCATGAAAGAGGCCAAGTGCGCCTGAAGATGCTGACAAGGTCCAAAATTCACTTGTGGTCGATAGAATTCTCTCTTGAGGATTGCAGGTATAACACTATGTTCATGAGAGTGGTCCTTACTAGCTTAAGGATGGCCCTACAAGTGTTACTCTCACATGGAGAGTACCCACATTTACTTGTGGATACCGTAGAATAACACTTGCTAAGGAGTGGTCCTAGCCTCAGTGGCAAGGATGCTCTACGATGAGTCCTTATGGACGATAGGGTTGACATTTACATGCGGTCGAGATCTATTTTGTAGACATTACTCTTGTATGGAGAGTATACCTACATTTATATGTAGATGCCATAGAATAACACTCGCTTGGGAGTGGTCCTAACCTTAGTGGTAAGGATGCTCTATGATGAGTCCTCACGGACGTCATAGTATAGCACTCACTTGGGAGTGATCTAGTCTTAGTGGCAAGGATGTTCTATGATGAGGGTCGACATTTATATGCGGTCGATATCTACCGCAGACATTACTCTTGTATGGAGAGTATGCCTACATGTATGTGTAGATGTCGTAGTATAACACTCACTTGAGAGTGGTCCTAGCTCTAACATGTTGAGGATGGTCTACGATGAGTCCTTTCGGATGACAGAACCTACATCTAGGTGTGGTCGAGATCTACATTCAGTTGTAGATGATTCAGTTGGTCGATACTATGGACCCTCCTCGTTAAGGCAGAGTAGGTTGATGGAGGATTTCATCATCCTTGGACCCACATCCTAAAGTGATAGGGATTGATCATCCTGCAAAGAGATCATGTGTACTGCAGGTAGCATGGCGGCAAAGGATCAAGTAGATCGAAGTGTGGTTGCAAAGGATTAAGAAGATCGAAGTCCTGCTGCAAAGTATCGAAAGGATCGAAGTGTTGCTGCAAAGGATTGAAAGGATCGAAGTGCTGCTGCAAAGGATCGAGAAGATCGAAGTGCTGC
Source organism: Pseudotsuga menziesii (assembly GCA_001517045.1). NCBI lineage: Eukaryota > Viridiplantae > Streptophyta > Pinopsida > Pinales > Pinaceae > Pseudotsuga > Pseudotsuga menziesii. The sequence goes on from LPNX010670117.1 coordinate 583,765, forward strand.
TACGAAGGGTCGAAAGATCGAAGTGTTGCTGCAAAAAGATCAAGTGATCGTGTGATGAAAAAGATGAAGACATTGAAGAGTAATTGTTCCAGTTACTGATTGTGGAAGCTTCCTATGACGTATAGATGTATTACCTCGATATTGTTGAAGATAATGTCTCTCGGTTCTCCTAAATTCTATGATGATGTTGTCAGTAGAATGACCTTCTCGTTAAGGGGGAGTGTTGAAATATTGTAACTTCAAAGGATATTCTAAATGTATTTCATTGATGTAACCCACAGGAGATGTTATTATTCCTTCGTCGGGGTGTTACTATTGTAATTGGTCATCATAGAGTCATGACGTAAAGCCTCCATTGTAAGTCGGTTCATTAGTACCCTAATGAATAATATGACATATTGTTTTGAGTCTTCCTACGTGAAGTCGACCTAGACAGTTTAGCGGGGCAGACTTGTTTAGGGTAAAAGTCAGTTGGCTCAATATGTATAAATAGAAGAGTTGTGCTTCTTATTTGAACACAGACTCACTCACTTTTGTAGTGCATAGGAGAGAGAGAGATAAAACAACAAGGAGGAGAATACATGTTTTAGGCTTATATCTTATACATCTTATACAGAGGAAGTTTTGTTGGGTTTTCTTCCCCTTGAGGGTTTCCCGGGATAAATACTGTGTCTATCTTGTGATTTTGTCTCTTTCAATGATTCTGCATATGCTACTGTTGTGAATTTGTATTGAACACTAATGATATCTAGTCTAGCATATGAAATCTTCATAAGTCTTGTGACTCTCCTATGCACCAGCGTGCTCATGAAGAGTTGCAACAGAATGTGCACTAAGAGGAGCCACTATGGAAGACCAAGGTGGAAACAACGACAAAAGATGCGAAACAATTAATTAGCGAGCTAAGGCAGGCGTTCCAAGAACAAGAGTCAAGGTTAGAGCAAGTGATAAAGCAAGGCAAAGAAGAGATGTAGAACCTAAAGGAATTGGAAGACCAAGTGAAGGCTTGGGATGTACAAATATTGGGATCACTACAATTCGTGGATGACTCCTAAGAAAGCATGATGATGCATCCAAATCCATCTATGAAGCCACACAAGAGAGTTAGCTGCTATATTTGCGAAGGTGACCTCTTCGTGTGGAAATGTCCAAAGAAGGAGGAGTTAGTGAGCTCATTGGGAGCATCCCAACAAGGGCCAACTATAGTAAAGTTGGCTCAGAGTGAACCCCAAGAGCATCCACCTTCGGACGAAGTTGTTGAAGCAGGTTTGGGAAACTTACAAGTGGATCCGCGGGATGGAAATCAGTCGAGTCTCAATTTTGTGAATGCAACGATGAGTGGGTTGAAGGTTGTTGTATTAGTGGATATGGGAGCCACCCACAGTTTTGTGACACAAAAGAATTTGAGCCCAAAATCCGACGGTTTCCATGTTTAAAATTCAATAATAACCTATCGGGTATTCGACAACCTCAATTTTTTTTTTCGTCGGTGGCATAACGTCAGATATTCAATGCCAAGCCACAACCATCGAATTTCCTATGGCAAGGCCGTCGGATATCCTACGGAAAGGACGTTGAATTTCCTACGACAAGGCCGTCAGATTTCCTACGGCAAGGCCATCGAATTTTCTACGACAATGTTGCCGGATGAGGGCCCCAGGATGTCGAAAATGCGACGACAATCTACCGTCGGAGCCACAGCAACTTCATCGGATTGACATGAAATCCGACAACAGCTGCTAGGCATTGAACGTCGGATAACCAACGGGGTACCGTATATTAATAAAAACAAATTGTATTCATAGTTAAAACTTGTTCACCAATTCTGTCAATGACTATCATAATGCTATAGTGTGTTCCTAATTCAAATTAAGGTTTTAACACAGCCTTACTATGATTGGGTCAGGGTTTTTTATCAAATACTTCACAAACATATTGTTGTAGAATGATGATAAAATAAGTATAAACGTAAAATTCCATTGTTTGTAATAGTGTGTGTATATTTTATGCTCCACTTGATAACATCAATTATTACTACTGATTATTTCATATTACATTGGTTCTCAACTTGTAACAATCATATTTCAATGTGGTGACATTCAATAGTAATTTTGTCATAAACATTACAAAATTGCATAACCCTAAATGAAGATAAAATACATATGAGCTACTATATTATCTAACCTATAGTCATGAAGAGGAAACATTGATCGATGATTTTTATGTCATTTTGGGAATTTCAATCCAACCTTTTGACATCATTTGAGAATAACCTATAGTCATGAAGATGTAGACTAGAAATGCATTTGCCATAAGTCCTTCAACACCTAGGTTACATGATACAGAAAAATGGGTATGAGTTTCTGACAAAAGTACGTGCTAGAAATGCTACAATATATATATATATATACAATGTGTTATTTTATAATTATCACATTATATTGAAACTTTAAAAGAAAGCAATATGAATAAATGGGCAAGAACAATTCAACAACGAGCATAAGCATTGTTCCACAATCAATTATATTGGGATCCTCGTCATTAGTATCACCCTCTGCCTCCTTGTCTAGCCTTGCCCCTACCTCAATCCTCCAGGGACATCAGTCAACAGTGAACACCATCCAATTTTGATGAAATTGCCTAATGCATGCCTTAAAATACGATACAAAATTCTTAACATGCCTAATCAGTGATAAGGCCATGACAAAGGAGCTCAACAATCAACACCACCAACATCGGGGTACATAGAGGGCTTGGTGCTCTTTATTAAATGTGAATCCCATATTTTCAAAAATGATAGAAATCAATTGCAATGCAATCCTACCATCCTAAAAAGTGTTAAGTCTACTAAATTTTGAACGGGATATGAAATTCTACTTTATCTATATGAAATCTGATGAAGTTGGAATTGCTACCAAACATCCTAGAACAATCAATGGTAATGTTAAAAATTTAAGGAGAAGGATGGAAAAGAAAAATAAAGGAAAATGTCGACTTTTACTTTGAGAATTTAAAATTAGCAGCAATTACCAACACTTTGGTCAAATCCAATCAAAATTGCCCAATTTCAATGAGGAAATGAATCATATGGATCCTGGTATGCCCCAGAAACACAAGCTCATCTTTCCATACACATTTTCAAATCGTAAAACATGTTTCAAGGCCCTACTATGTGTGCTGCATTTCAGGCTATTTCTGTACATGGTAAACCCTAGCTCCACGTTTCCTACAACATTACAATTTTCTTCCCCAAATGCCCACTTTTAATACCATGTAGTGTAAGACCCAATGTCTCAGTTCAAAGCTACACAATGGATTCACTAAACTAAAACAACAAATGTATTCAATGAGTGAATTCAATAATAGCAAGCTTAAAACTTAATACAAACATTTAATTAAGCAATTATGTCCAACTCCACAGTAAAATGCAAAAACCTAAAAATAACAACTCCGATGATATTAACTTTAAATTTTAAACCAAAAACATTTACAAAAGTGTTTTGTAGTTTTAGGTAGCTTATCTATTAAAACTACAATTATAAACATTACATGTTCAGTAATATTGACAGAAACCATGGAAACCCAAATAGAAGCACCATGTTTATTGAAATAGGAACTAGCATTAACCTACCATATCATACATTCTTTGTTCGCCAGCTAAATCACTACATCTTATGTTTGAGGTTTTCCAATTTCATTGAAAATGACTAGTAAATTCTATCTTTCAGGTTTCCTCCTGATAAAAACAACTGTTAATTTCTTGTTCTAGATAACGATGTCTATATTTCCACTCTAGTTGATAAACACTTGTTATCAACCTCACTGCTTCTTCCAATAAAGATGTAAATTTTTCTATTTGTTCCTCATTTTCAGTTGTCACAACTTTAATGGATTTTACTTCCCCTTTTTGTTTTGGCAAATTCTTCTAACTAGTTGTACTAACATTCCCTCAACATGTTTTACAATTGATAGAAATTTATTGTTTTCCTCTAGTTCTCCTTCCCCTCCCCTCCTCTGTAATGGTTTTGAATCGCTTTCATTGATGTAGATTTAGCCATATCTAGGTTTTGAACATGCATGGTTATTATTGGCTCAAAACAACTCTACCTAGAAAATCAGTTATTTTGAACAAAGAGTGAGTAGAATACTGTGGCATCCCTAAGACTCTAACTGCACCAAGAGTAGTGACTAGAGGTGCTCAACTCTATTAAAAGAAAAGAAACAGATTAATAGAAAAATAAAATTTATTGAGTTGCTAGTACCTAATCAGGTCCAAAAAGATGTTCGAAACTTCGTTAAGATTTTACAGAAACTAGAACCATCAACCGTTTTCTCTTCTAACAAAGGAGTTACCAGAGTCGGGGGTTGACCAGCTCTGGATCTAAAAATATTGATTCTATCCATAGATTAATTTGTGAATACCAATATCCATTGACATGTTAAGAACCAAAGCACAATAATTGCCAATACATGCCACATGCAGAACAAGATAAACTGGTTCTCCTAGAGAGATACTTCTATAAAATTAGTCTTCAATAAAGAACACAAACCAGCCTTTGGACTTGGTTCATGCCATGGATCTAAGGGACAGATTTAAGTCGACCATTTGTTGACTAGGGCTAGTAGTGGTACCATAGGGTGTCTATCATGAAATGGGCATGTAGCTAGATAAATTGTACTATAAAGGTTCCTGGCATTGAAAAGGGCATATAACCAACTCGATAGTGCTAAGGTAAGGATGCCCAACATGAAAGCGGCATGAACTAACTCAGTAGTACATAAGGGTGTCCAGCATGAAAAGGGCATGTCAATCATTGGTCGTGGACCATGGTGCAGTAAGGATACCCAATATGAAAAGGGCGTGTAGCTAAGTTGGTAATAATAAGGTAAGAGTACCAGGCATAAAAGGGGCATGTAGGCGAGTGGGAATAGCAAGGCAAGAATACTCAGTCAAAAAAGAGCATGTAAGTAAGTGAGAGAGAAAAACGAGACGTAACTCAGTGGGAGAGCTACCAATCAATTGGGGCAGGTCTAGCTTGTCCAACTTTTCAACATATTCATCTGTCTGAAGTTAATTAATTTGGACAAAACATTTCATAGTCTCCCTGGATAGAAAGTTTTGATGTTTTGTTTTCGACCATGGTAGCAACAACCAATGATATTAAGAGCCACTGGATGGAGAGACTACATACAGTACTTGATCTATAGCTAACATACTAACAACACTTGAAACATGCAAATAGAAAACGAAGTCCCCATGGATAGAAATTTACCCAACACCACCACAGATATCTTAATAAATTCAAAATTCTTGAAAGGGTTAAGGCAAACCATAACGACTAACCATTTTTTCAAAACACTCTAATATATAAACTTATGAACAAATTATAGTACAAGAAAATTGATCAGGAGACCCTGTTTCTCATTCTATTCTAGTTTTATTTCCTATTTTGACATTGTTATTACAATGTGAATCATTTTATATACATGGCAAGATAGGCACATCTTTTATCCCATGAAACCCTCTAGTCCCATTTCTGGTAACATTGTACAGATAGATTGATATGAATTGTGATTCAGAATGCCAAATTAGTGACAAATTACCATATAAACGGTCAAAATACCGCACAAATCCTGCGCTAAGCATCCGATTAACAACATCATTAACTGTTTGCACAGTAACGAATGTTGATTATCATATCAGCTGCTATTGATACCAAAAATATCTCAAAACTCAAGGCCAAAAGCAATGCAATCGGTTGAGAGTGGAAAGACATATAAAGACCCCGTCAATAGCCTTTCTGACAATGGTGATGTCCTCAAGATCAACAGTGACATGAGCAAGGGCCTTTGGAAGATGAATTACTCCCGGAGGATCTCTGAGCATTTTTCTATCTTTCATCCACAGAAATGTAGTCACAAATTGGACAAGATACAAAACTATACACCATACCAAAAACATCACACCCCATAATGCCTACAAGGTGCCTATTACATTCCCTCTAGGCAATCTGCTTCGCCTGTATATGTTAACATGTGTTATAGTGGGCATGGATTCAGGATGACAACATTTTCTGGTGCAATCCAAGAATAGGGACATGAGAGATGTGCAGTATCCTATGCAGTGATGTATTTTAAGAATGACATTCGCCTCAGCTTCTGCTGATTTGTAATTCAACACATGGATTTTCCATAAAGGCGAGGGGTCGAGAGGTAGGGCAGTAGCTAATGAGGTTGTATACTTCTCAACAAAATCAAAACCCTGGGTATAGGAGACACTGACATTGGGCACTATAACATGATTATCTATATCAACATCCTTCCGGATCCATTGTCGATGCCCTTTTCTGCATCTCTTCTGCATCCACAGATAAACCATAATCTTAAGTCATCGTTCCAAATCAAACTTTCCATGGAATTTATTTAAAACATACACTTAAACAAAATACCGTAACATTTGTAGTTTTCTAGAATTTGACAGAAGAAAGAACCAAAGATAGAGCACGCAGAGAAGAGGAAAATGATCCACTCTATCAAGGACATTAAAGCATAAACTTGCATCATATTTGAGCATATTCTAGAAAATGATTGGGTCAAAAGATTGCTTGGCTATGGAAGAACAATGATGAACCCATCTCAGACGGCGGAACAGGTCTTAGAAGCATCGGTTACATTTAAATAACTTTTTCCTGAATAGCAAGGATAGTCATAGTTTAGTCTCTTATACTACATCTTTGACTGTCCTCCACTGTTGCTTTCAAGAACAAGATCTGAATCAGCAGAAAGGAAGAATATCTTTGGTTATAAAGAGGAATATTTTGACATCTCATAGTACATGCAGGGCTGATAGAATATGAACGTGAGAAGCTCAATAGATATGGTTAGTTCTTTTTTGAAATCTATCAATAGCACCCAACTTTCTCCTCCTCAATACACCTCACTAAATGCTCAAGCCTGGAAACCTACTCCTGCAAGAGACCATTGCAAGGATCACTCTCAACTTCAAGACATGTTCTAGCTTGTATCAATGAATGTTATAAGTCTAAAATCCATGTTTGTTTTCACTTCCAAAATATGTTTTCTGCATATGATCACACTGATCATGTCAAGGCTGCAATGGAGGCCTGCCAAAAGGTCACTCCAACCAAGGTTTGGTCTACAAAGAGAGACATGCTTGAGGATGACATCTTTAAAGAACAACTATTTAATGTTCTCCACAAGATGGACAGGAAGTCCTCTGGGCTCAATGGTTTTCCTTTTGAATTTTCCAAAATGATGTGGGATGTGATTGGGGATGACCTACTAAAGATGGTTAGGGAGGTCTTCCTTTCTGGCAGGATGGGTGACTTCTAGAATCAAGGATTGATCAAGTTGATACCCAAGAATGCTACAAAGGAAACTGTTGAATATGTCTTATAAGATTCTAGCAAAGACCCTTGCTTTGAGAGACCAGAAGGTAGCTGCAAATATTTTCTAGCTTGAGTAGATCAACTTCATTCAGGATCAATTCATCTTGGATACTATTTGCACAGCATGGGAATCCATGGAATTAGCTAGATAAACTGGTCAAAAAACTTTGTTACTGAAGATTGATTCTAATGTAGCCTACAACATGTTGGATTAGGAATTTATCCTCTATATGCTGGCATGGCTTGGGTTTGGCACTGGGTTTGTTGGAATGATCAAATCGTTTTTCAGTAACGCGTCAAACTTTTTTTCTCTGACTGGGAAACTATTGAACAGCATTGCATTATGCAAGTTAATCAGACAAATAGATACACAGAACAATCAAATTGTTCCAAAGAAGAATTCTACTTTCTCACCCAATAAAAGAACAATGGCATTATTCACAAGAATTATGAGTACAGTGAGCCCTATGGTTGCCACTTCAAGCAGTACCCCATGTAACTTTGGACCTCATATAAAAATGGGAAAAGCAACAAAAATTCTTTAGTTTTTATGTTGTTAGCAACAAATTTGGGGAAAACAAAATCAAAATGAAACAGAGTTAATCAACTATTCTCCATAATATCTACCACAAAAGGAAAGAGATAGCTTCTGTGAATGTCAAGAATCTTTATAATGTAAACAATTATATCATATACTAATGTAACTAACATAAGCATACAATGAGAGTAATCTACAGTTATGAATTCAATGGATATTCTCCATCTATTGCACAAATTTATTTTTCACCGCAGAGAATTTGAATATGAATTCTCAATACAATGAATTTGGAAAATTAAAGCTCGCTTATAATTACATTGCATAAGAATATTTAAAAGGTAAAATACAATATTTCTAACTTCTAAGTCAACCATGAGGACTGTAATGCACCTCAGTTTATGTACCCTAAAATGAGGATCAATCTAACTAGTGCTGTGATGGCTAGGTATGAGAGAGTAGAGGGATATGACTGTGACTTTATTTAGGTATTCTTTATCATAAATCCAATGATTCAACAAAAAGATCTCATTCTCAACCATAAATTGTTGACTCCAATGCCCTCATTCATGTGGTGGCCTGTCTCTGCCATTATAGAAAGTTAAATACAGAAGACAAGATTTAAACTCTAACTCAAAAGCACATTTGTTTTCTTAAGAAGCTTAGTCTTGAAGAGAACGCAAAAATTTATGATAAAAGTAAGCATACACATAAGAAAACGAAACAAGAAGAAGCAAATAGAAGAATGATGGAACCCCTCACAAGCCCCTTTTGCATAGTCCCAAGGATTAATAATGTAGTCGGTGTATCATGCACAAAAAGTGACCTCGTAATGGTACTTGGGTTATTAGTTAATTTTTGCAGTGGAAAACCTAGAAATGCCCATCTTTTCTCATGTGTACATCATTTTCTGGGTTCTATATCAAGACAATTGTTATTCCAACTTATATATTCTCAACTTTTGCTCGTTGTGTTCATAGAGGTTAATTCTAAGATGTGCTAATCTCTTGTCATGCCATGTTTCTAGTTGCAATTATAAGTATCAGATTTAGCTGATTACAACTTCCATCTTCACTATACTTCCATTTTGAAATTTTTTATACACAAGGTAAGAATAATCAAGTTGTCGATTCTCCTTCATACAAATATGAAGAGAATCGATCGTTCTGCTATGCACCCTAGACTGTCGATTTTCATGACTACTGTCCAATAACACTTCTCTACAACTCCTCCCATACTATAAGAGTCCAGAAGGCTCATCCCACCATAAAGCTCCAAGGGAGCACCTTAGTGTACACTGACTAGATGTTTCTTCAATATTCTTCTACCCTTCAAAAAAAGGTTCTCATCAAAGTTGAAGGGACACCACCAAGCTTCCCTTGCCAACCAGCCAAAGGATGAAAGTTAACCTTACGGAGTTCACTTGCAATTGTGAAATCGGCTAGTGATAAAAATCTGAAACCAAAGGCAAAAGAATGAATGAGGCAAGAGTGTGTTTTTCCCCTAGTATTGTGCTACTTATAGTAGTCTCATATAAATTTATGTACGCTATATACAGAATTTGCATAGCAAAGGGAAGGAAATCCCTTTCCTTTGTGTAGAAAATGTAAGTTCAAGTTCCACCTCCTCTTTGTGGATAGTACCCAACCTAAGGAGGTGATGATCCCCATTCATTATTAACTCTTAGATCTCACAACCATGAAATATATTTTGGATATGTCTAGTAACCGAGCCTATTGCAACCACTACAAATTCCTTACCAAATATGGGAAGATGTAGCAATAGAGTTTATTATCGGATTTTAGATATCCAACAACACAAACCATGTTTCTAGTCCCTGATCTAACCATATATGTGCAATTTCCGCCAATTCAGGCCACATTTTCCGAATCCAAATTGGCTACTACCTACATGAATCAAATACACAAGTTGCATGCATTTTCAAAGACAACTGTCTGCAACAGATGCAAGTTCACAATTACAAATAGGGAGGGAGTTATTCTGGCTTGTTGTAAGAGAATTCAACATAATACAACCTATAGTCACCAAACAAATGACAACACAAAAATTGTGAACAAATGCCTTGAACGATATGTCTGTTGCTATGCTGGTGATAACCCAAAGAAATAGTTTCACTAGCTCCATTATCAGAATATCAGGACAATATAATCACTATTCCCTGATACTTATATTTCTATTTATGATTCTCTATGGGTCTCTACCTCAATGATTAACCTCCTCAAAACTCTGTCTAAGTTACCAGATGCACAAGACTTCAGAATGCAAGCCACTGGCATTTTGAAAAACCTGAGTGTTACACTAATGCTCAAACAAGAATGAAGCAAAAAAAACCTCGTATCCTAAGAACATCCCCAATATGTTGGGGACTTCATTGGAGACTTGGAGACTTGTTTCTCATACACACAACATCCCCAACAGATTTCAGGGACTTTTGGGCATATTTTGGAGACATTCCAAGTAGATTTTACAGATGTCCCATGCAGATTTTGGAGATGCTCCGAGCATGTATCTCCAGTTTTGACAATAGACATTGATGATTGAACAATACGATTATTTATCTCCTTTGTATTTTTCATATTATTCTAAGTCTAAAGGCTACATCTATACAAATTACAACTTAAAATATGGGTTGTGTATGATGTATTTTGATTTGGGTTTTTGGTAATTTAACTATTGCCTTTTCAGCAATATCATTACAAGCAGCAAAGCCTCCATGTCAACAACCAAAGAAATGCAACAACTAAAAGGTTTGATCCTTCTGGGTATTGCTTCTCATTTTTAGGGTCATCTTGGCTTTTACAAATTGTACATAAGTGTCCAAGAGTTATTCAAGTCCAACTCTTCCCCAATCCCAACCTCAAGCACTGTGAAAACAATTGGATAGTAAAGACTTGGATTGGGTGCTAAACATTTGAATAAATTTCTATTAGTATTGTTCTTAATCTAAAATTAAAAAGATAAATCTAATCTTTTTATAAATTGCAAGCATGTATATCCCAAAGTGTTTTGTATCGGTTTTCAACACAGGAATGAAAATTTGCAGAATCAGTTGAGAAGAGAATGTTTTTAATCCAATCATGGCAAGGAATCCCTAAGATGCATGGTTGTGTTTGATAAACAAACACTAGTGTTCTACAAATGCATCATGAGCTTCTGGTTTTCAAATTACTTATCATAGATCTGATCAGACAGAAACATTAACATGTACGAAGAAACAAATACAAAATACCTCGATCTGATGAGCTTCTGGTTTTCAAATTACCTATCAACTGCATAAATACCTTGATCAGTACAATCAGACACCCTGCTCATATAAAATACTTCCAGCTGTGAGCACTTTGAAAGAGCCATCAAACCTCTATCACCTAAATGCATTCTTTCAATTTGCAATTTTGTCAGTTGTTGCAAATTTCCAGTGCTGCTTTCCAAAATCTGATCCCAATACCCATAATTCCGTGAAAAAATGAGCGCCCTTACACACTCGGAGCTTAATAATAGTGGGGCAAACAATTGACCATTATAAATATCTTTAAGACACAATCTATGTATCTTACCTTGCCCTAGGCCTATTCTTTCCGTTTGACCATCTAATCTTCTGAGCCTTTTTCCTCTAAGATCTTCCAGTTCATTGCAATTCTTAAGTATTCAGGTTAAACCCTTTCCTCCGAATCCACATGAACCACAAGAAAATTTCTGAATAGGACCACATTCAAGTGAGAAGGACTCTATGCCCTCATCAGTAATCTCAATGCATCCCTTCAGTTTGATCTTCTTGAGATGAGTGAAAATATTTCAGATAACAGTGAGATCCTTGTTGTCAATAATGGGAAATTTTCTGGAGCATTTCAGAGCCAGAACAGTCACATGTTCAAATCTCATGATCAAGTCCAAGAGCAGGCAGGAAATATCATCTCGAGCCTGGAGAACAAGACATTGCCTGCTTTTCGATTCAATATGATGCCATCTACTGCAGACTAGGGAACAAATATTCCAATCTTCGTTTGCGAGCTTCTGGAAAATTAAGGCCAAGCATTCCTCTGGTAAACATAGATTAAGATCCTGTTCTGGATCAAAAACGAACTGTTCAACCTCGCTATTCTCCAGAAAAAACCCCAGTGATGGAGGAGATAAAGAAGAGTTGGACTGACCCATCAGACCTAAGAGCTCAATCAAACAATCTTCAATTAGCTTAGGAATAACTTTTGGGGTAAAAAACAACAAGCAGACAAACAAACTTGATCTGAAATTTGGGTTAACAAGTTCTTCATAGCCCAACAAAGTAAAACTGGATTTTTTCAAAAAAAGACTTGGGGGAAGTGTTCTTGGTGGCCCAACAAAAGACTTGAGGAAGTGTTCTTCTTCCACTTCCTCTTCTTCTTCATGGAGCTTCTGCCTAGAAAGTAACGCAATGGTTGAAATGCAAACTGGGCGATTACAATGCCATCAGTAACGCAGTGGTTGAAATGAAAACCTAATATGAAGCTTCTGGCTATCAAAAACTGGGCGATTCCAATGCCATCAGTAATGCAGTGGTTGAAATTCAAACCTAATATGAAGCCTCCGCATTTTAGACGAGTTACCTGTCAAACACAGATTCAAATACAAAAAAGTCAATTCATTGATCACCGTCTTTCTCCTAATGAATTGAAATGTAACCATAATACGAACCTGCAACAGAAGAATTGGAGAGTCTGTGAGGGGATCTGATACTTGAGCGTTATTTATAAATTCAAGAGTGCAAGGAATAGGTGGAGACAAATCCCTAAAGCCTACCAAGGAAATATTTGCGCCGACCTCTACAAGAAGAACCCCTTGAGCAGTGTAGTCAACTATAAGCTTACCCTTGTCGACATTTCTTAATCTTCCAGCGAATGGATAGTAATCCACCAGAAGGGATAGTAATCTGCCCAGAAGCCCTGTGCACAATGCGTTCAATGTGCTTATAGAACAAAAACCTAGAAGATTCCACTTGTATTTGCATTGGAATCGACTGTAATGCGCTGCAGGAAGCATTAACAGCATCGGTGATTTGGCCCCAATGGGTTTTCCCCAATCGGCCCTGACTGACATTGAAGCACATGTCTCCGAACTTGAGGAGCAAAACAACAATGGTGGTGTTGGGCCATAGCACCTCCTCTGGGATCTGGAGGAGGAATCTGTCATGTCTTTGGGCAGTCAATGTCAAGGGTCCCTGTAGCACCTACTAAGGAATCTGGAATCCTTAGTAGCAGTTCAATGAAACAAAAATAAACTGAAAAGTAAAAACTAAGCTAAAGCAGAAAAAGTAAATGACA
>LPNX010670149.1:0-81659 GCA_001517045.1 Pseudotsuga menziesii
CGAAGTTGCAGTGTGGTTTTCTACGTATAAGTTTTAGAAGTAATTAAAAAATAAATTTCATATGAATGCCAAAATGCGTGTATGATACATCAATGGATAGAAGATTCGTTGGTGATTTTATCGGTATCAACTCCGCCCAGTTATGTGCTAGGAATGGCAGGGTTTACACCTCTGCAAGGCACAGGAAATTTTTCATTTGTTTGAATGAGGGCTAAGTCTGTTTTTTTAAGCCCTCGACCGAGGTATGAACCTCGACCGAGGTATCTAAATACCTCGGTCGAGGTATTTAAATACCTCCGTCGAGGGTTTGTAAAGCCTGCAATACCTCGGTCGAGGGCTTGATAAAACCTCGGTCGAGATATTAAGACCTCGGTCGAGGGCTTAACAAGCCCTTGACCGAGGTGCGTTTTTTTGTTTTTGCCGAAATCCCCTTGCCAAAAAGTGTTACCCAGGTCCGTGGATTCACCCATATAGTCGTTAGACAAAATAAATGGTTTAAACCATCCACATTCTACATAGTAATGTAGAATGTTATGTTGCATTGTGATGTTTATCAAGTTTTATGTTTCACTGCGATGTTATCGAGGGTTATATCACATTACGACGTTAAGCCATGGTCTGTTACAGTGTTTGGTTGGTATATGTCAACACAACCATAGATGTGAGATGTGACACATTAATAATGTGATAGTGGGTGTTTAATAAGCATTATGTCGCATTGTGACATTTATCACATGTTATGTTACATTAGCGACATTCATCAAGGGTTGTGTCACATTGTAATATTTGTCAAAGGTTATGTGACATTGCCATAATGCCCAATATTTGACACATTTATAATGTCTGTTTGGATGTTTAGAAAAGTTCTTTAAGAATTTTCTTGATATATATATATATATATAGTCGTTTGACAAAAGAAATGGTTTAAACCATCCACAATCTACATAGTAATGTAGAATGTCATGTTGCATTATGATGTTTATCAAGGTTTATGTTTCACTGAGACATTATCGAGGGTTATATCACATTACCACGTTAATGGTTTGTTACAATGTTTGGTTGGCATATGTCAACACAACCGGAGATGTGAGATGTGACACATTAATAATGTGATAGTGGGTGTTTAATAAGCATTATGTCGCATTGTGACGTTTATCACATGTTATGTTACATTAGCGACATTCATCAAGGGTTGTGTCACATTGTGATATTTGTCAAGGGTTATGTCACATTGCGATAATGCCCAATATTTGACACATTAATAATGTCTGTTTGGATGTTTAGAAAATTTCTTTAAGAATTTTCTTGATATATATAAATATAGTCGTTTGACAAAAGAAATGGTTTAAACCATCCACATTCTATATAGTAATGTAGAATGTTATGTCGCATTGTGATGTTTATCAAGGTTTACATTTTACTACGACATTAATAATGTGTCTTTGGATGTTTAGAAAATTTCTATAAGAATTTTCTTGATATATATATATATATAGTCGTTTGACAAAAGAAATGGTTTAAACCATCCACATTCTACATAGTCATGTAGAATGTATGGCGCATTGTGATGCTTTTCAAGGTTTACATTTCACTGCGACATTATCAAGGGTTATATCACATTACGACGTTAAGCCATGGTTTATTAAAGTGTTTGGTTGGTATATGTCAACACAACCAACCACATTAAATTAATAATGTGTCTGAATACGCTGATAGGCGTAAATTTATGCACATACTTTTTATATTAATGTTTTTCCCTATAGTATGTGCATAAATTTACGCCTATGTATCACATGTGACATAACCCTTGATTAATATAATAAGTATGTGCCTAATAATTTAATGTGACATAAAATTAAATAATGTGTCGGCACATACATTAAATTAATTAATGTGAAAATTAATTAATTAATGTGGTATATTTTCATCGTCATCGTCATCGTAATGGCTTAATGTCGTCTTCATTACACATGTGACATAACGCTTAATGTTAATTTAATAGTAATAATCCATTATGTCGCACCATGATGAAGCTGATGAGGATGAGGGTACTAATGATGATGATGATGATGATGATGAAAATGAGGATGATGATGGTGGTGATGATGATGATGATGATGATGATGATGATGATGATGATGATGAGGATGCCGATGGAATTCATGATCCATTATGGACATATCTCCAAAATAGTAATAAATTATCCTCATCAGCATCATCATGGTCATCATCATCACCCTCATCCTCATCCTCATCCTCATCATCCTCATCCTCATTCTCATCATCATCATCATCATCACCCTCATCCTCATCACCACCATCATCATCCTCATTCTCATCATCATCATCATCATCACCCTCATCCTCATCAGCTTCATCATGGTCATCATGGTCATCATCATCATCATCACCGTCATCATCCTCATCCTCATCCTCCACATCATCATCGTCAACCTCATCATCATCATCACCCTCATCCTCATCGTCATCATCATCATCATCCTCATCCTAATCATCATCATCATGGTCATCATCATCATCATCATCATCATCATCATCATCATCATCATCATCACCCTCATCCTCATCACCACCATCATCATCCTCATTTTCATCATCATCATCATCATCATCATTACCCTCATCCTCATCAGCTTCATCATGGTCATCATCATCATCACCGTCATCATCCTCATCCCCATCCTCATCATCATCATTGTCAACCTCATCACCATCATCACCCTCATCCTCATCATCATCATCATGGTCATCATCATCATCATCATCATCATCACCCTCATCTTCCTTCTTCATCAGCTTCATCATGGTCATCATCATCATCGTCAACCTCATCATCATTATCACCCTCATCCTCCTCCTCCTCCTCATCACTCTCATCCTCATCATCATCATCATGGTCATCATCATCATCATCACCCTCATCCTCATCACCATCACCATCATCCTCGTCCTCCTCCTCCTCCTCATCATCATCACCCTCATCCGCATCAACTTCATCATGGTCATCATCCTCATCCTCATCATCATCATCATCATCACCCTCATCCTCCTCCTCCTCCTCATCACCCTCATCCTCATCATCATCATCATCATCATCATCATGGTCATCATCATCATCACCCTCATCCTCATGGTCAGCATCATCATCATCATGGTCATCATCACCATCCTCATCATCATCATCATGACCCTCATCCTCATGGTCATCATCATCATCATCATCATTATCATCATCATATTCATCATCCTCTTGATCATCACCATCATTGTTTATCATCATCTTAAACATCACCCTCATCCTCATCATTATCATCACCCTCATCCTCATCATCATCAACCTCAATCCTCATTAGCATCGTTCATCACCCTCGTCCTCACCATCATCATCATCTTCATCGACATCCTCATCCTCATCATCATCATCGTATTCATCATCCTCCTCGTCATCACCATCATCCTCATCCTCATCTTCATCGTCACCCTCATCCTCCTCCTCATCATGAACCTCATCCTCATCATCATCAACCTTGATCCTTATCATCATCGTCATCACCCTTGTCCTCATCATCATCATCATGGTCATCATCATCATCATCGTCATCATCATCATGGTCATCCTCATCCTCATCATCATCATCATAGTCATCATCCTCCTCCTCATCACCCTCATCCTCATCCTCATCATCATCATTGTCGTTGTCGTCGTCGTCGTCGTTGTCTTCATCGACACCCTCATCCTCAACATCATCAACATCCTCCTCCTCCTCCTCCTCATCATCATAATCCTCATCCTCCTCCTCCTCCTCATCATCATAGTCATCATCCTCCTCATCATCACCCTCATCCTCATCATCATCATCATGGTCATCATCATCATCATCATCATCATCATCACCCTCATCCTCATCATCATCATCATGGTCATCATCATCATCATCATCATCATCATCACCCTCATCCTCATCATCATCATCATATTCATCATCCTCCTCGGCGTATTCAGACACATTATTAATTTAATGTGGTTGTTGCTAGTTTATGAAAAGCAAACAGAGTTACAGAGTTAATGGTCTATTTTTCTTTACAGAGTTCTGAATAACTATAATTTACAAAATAGTAATTTAAAAAAAGTATAGATGTAAGCATTAAATAAAAGTAAAACTAAGAACTTCCTATTTGGAAACTATTTTATAATTTAATAAACAGGCTTATAATTTGAGCATGACAAACTAGCTTTTCATATATCTTTTATAAATCAATTTATATAAGTTTTAACTATATAAATTGATAACTGTGTAAATAAAGTATACAAAAAGACTTTAAGCTATGCATTCGACTAATTACAGTCTTTATCTCTAAGGCTTTATATTACATTTATAAACTCGTTTATTTTAAATATTACATAAGCAGGTTGATAAATACCCGAAACAACTGTAATGGCGAAATAGATGCAAACAGGAAACAATGCTCAAAATGATAATTAATTTAAGAATACATTTATACAAGGATTTTCATTTCTTGTAAACCCTAACTAATTTATTCTGACTGATAAGAGTTAAATTTAGAAATTTACATTTCAACTATTCCACAGTCTTTATCTTAATATTATTTACTATATTATAATCATAGCATAAACAGTAAATCTCTTCACTGTCAGTATAAAAAGGAAGTAAAAACCTATTTAACAGTATCATTGTTTATAGGTTAATAAAATCGTAACAAGACAAGACATAGTTTAAATATATTAAAGACTTTAATTATAAAACCAACTATAATCCATTGTCAAGCCATAAGTCTGAATCCCAAACTTAAAAACTAATTACATGTCACGGCTTGAAGGCCAGTTTTACCCAATACATCAGTAAGGGTTTTCACTTAAAATTGGAAAGCAAACTACATTAAAATATCTTAACTGATGAGAAACTGAACAGGATTCTAAACACTGTACTTTCTTCTTCACAACCCTCATTGCAAGTTGGGTAAAAACCCAGTTCGAAAAACAGGGCTTACCAGTTGTACCACAAGTCCACCGAAGCCGGCCTTTGTTGTCATTCCACTGAAGCTTGGAGTTGATAAGAGTTCCTGTAACAAATATATCACCAGGAGTTAGCACATAGCTCAGCCTTAAAAAATTAAAAACCCTGACTGTATTTTTATCTTAACAAAGAGTTTTCGAATTAAAGAAGTCGACTTTGTCTTTACCTGCCAAAAGGAGAGAATTCAAGCAATGAGGTAACTGTCATCAGCTTCAGCAAGTTTACATAGAGGGGTAAATCAATCTCTATGCCGACCTAGAGTGGAGACGAAGTTATCAAGCTTAACTTCAAAGGCCGTGATGAGCTGCAAGGGAAACAAGACTGAAACCTTGGACTGGCCAAGAGCCAAAACACAACAAACAGTAACTACTCGCACAATAAGGTGCACAACTACGACAATGTACAAGCTAAGACTGGGGAAGGCAACTATAGAAAGAACAAACACAAGCCACGGAGCAAGCAAGCAGTGGAGAAGCCACTCATGGCTACCAAGGAAAAATTTCACAGAGCATCCATAGACCAGTGAAACCCACGGAGATAAATGGTAAAAGAATAGGGTTTCCAGCCTTTAAAAGTCATCAATGCATGGACGAGAGAAGTCCACGTGCCTCCAAATTTTTCCACCACGCATGGGTTTGGAATATAGTCCATTTGCGTGTTAAATAATCCATTTATTACTGCATTGATATATAAACAACTATGCAACGACTATGACATATAGTTATGTATATGCACTAATTACAACTATATCATGATAATCGGAGACATCAAGGCCGATAATAATTGATAGTAATGATATATAACGTTGACCATAGAGTATGGTTTATTAGCCTTTCCATCGGAACAATCCCAAAGTCGACCTTACAACGAAGTATTTGCAAATAACTTTTGGTGTGTATACTTGGAAAAATAATGTTAAAATCATTACATTTTTATATTGAAGTTCAAACTGTATTATTTGAAACCTATAGTTTAGGGTTAGTTATAATTTATGGAGTTCGACTATAAAAGTAAAGGTATTTTAACTATGACAAGTAAACAAGCACAAGTCTCAACCTTGATGTAAGCCTTTACAAATAATAGTTGTATATTCAACTTGTCAATAATGATAATAAAAGATCCTATCATTATTGGCAAAGATAGTTGTGATTGTTTATGGTTGCTTGTTCTTAGCATAGTATGTGAATCTTGGTCATATTGGTTTCATTTAGTGTAGACCTTAGATTTGAAGTTCTAAGTAAAAAAAAAATCTACCTAAATAGTTATGATAAACTACAACTATTATAAGTGAGAGTGAAGTGAGACAACTTGTTAATAGTAAAATTTACAACGAAGTAAACTATGCTCAAGTTTTATAATTATAGAATAACTTTGATAATAGATTTACCTTTGGATTAGACTTATGGAAATGATGGTAAACAGTTTTCCATCTTAAGACGATGTGTCAGACTTCAAGAACTGATTTTATAATGTCATGGACACTTCCAAGTAGAAGGTTTCTATAGGCTGCAAGTAATAGTTATATTGGAACATTACAAAATAAAGGATAATGTATATAGTTACAAAAACTCAAGTAGCAGGGCATTAATTTAAGTATTGAAGTCTTTAACTTGATGCTTAACTTACTTACATACAAACAATAGGTTAATAACTTCGAGGCCTAGTAAGAAAAGTCAAAATAGAAACTTGCACTCTATTGGAAATCGTTACTATCGAGATTGATAGGAACACTTTCTTGAATAAGAGACAACACAATTGAACACAACATTAGAGATTTAAGCATGTTAAAAATAGAAATAAATGTATTACGGAGAACATGAGCGCTAAGCTCACAGTAAGTATCTTTGTTCCACTAGGTATGATAAAGATAACGATCTTATATCTAAATGTGAATACTGTCTTAGAAATAAAAGCTATAGAAGACAAATTACTTTACCTCATAAGAGCTTGCTTGTAAATAATCAGTCTATTTACTACTAGTTTAACATGCAACATATATACTACTTGCTACTTATGATTTTAACTTCTACTTGATCGATCGTTACCTGCTAAACCTGTAAGAACCAGCAGTCCATCTGCATTAGCATAAATGCTAAGTAAGCCCAAGTTTTTCAAAGATAGATTTCACCTACTTGTCAAAAGTAAACTTGTTAGTAAAACAGAAAGAAAAGCTGAATGCAGGCCAGTCTTATGTTCATTACAAAAATGAAAACTGTATTGGTTATCGTAATATAAAAACTGATTAATATTAAATGCTAGACTGTTTCATTTTCCGCTAACCGCTAGCAGTTAGTAAACTGCATATTCAGACATTTATGTTATCTTAAAAATTTTAAATTTTTATGAAATTTTGGGGTTTTGACAATATTCAAGACTAAAGAAGGTCTTTGTGGGTAGTTAATCATGCAATTCTACATGAATAATTCCCTAAAAATGTTCATGAGTATGATGGATGATCTCTTGTGACCATTAAATAATTCCTTTGTGGTCACATAAATTTTAATGGCACCCTTATTAAGTTAGTATAATTTTTTACAAACATATGAAACATATTAAACAAGTGTTGAGAACTGTACACCAACATAAGTTATATGCCAATTTGAACACAAGTTATATGTTAATCTAGAAAAGTGGCCATTCAAGATGCATATAATTTAGTCTTTGGGATACATAATGGATGAGTGTGTTGTGCATGCGCATCCAGCTAAGTTCCAAGTCATTTGCAATTTTCTAGCCCCAAAGACACTAGTATAATTTTGCACATTTTTAGGCCTCAATAAATTCTAACACTAGTTCATGTTGGGGTTCTCTCATATTGCTTGACTTCTGAGCCAAGTGACTAAGGGTGGAAGAAAAACCACATTTTTTTCCCTAAGGCACAACACTGGGTGTTTCAATATCTAAAAGAATGGCTATGCTTGACACCATTCTTCATTCAAATACTATAACAACCATTTGAGATTGAGATAGATGCCTCATATTATGTTATTGGTGTAGTCCTCACTTAGCATGAATATCTGGTACTGGTCTATCACAACAAGAAACTGTTTGATGCATTTCATAGGTATCCCACCTATGAAAAGAAGATGTACTCCACTATTTAGACATGTTATAAATGTAAGCATTATATTTTGAGAAATTAAATGATCATCCACAATGACCACAAGTCGGGATACAATTCATGTAGATGTAGGGGAAGTGGTTGAGCCACTATCGGTATAAGTGGTCCATGTACATTCAACAATTTCATTTGAACATCAAGTACATGAAGGGAAGAAAAAGCCAATTTCTAGACTACTACAGTTAACCTCTAGTTGTGGCACTAATTGTAATGATTAATTCTAGTGGACAAGAGAGTTTCAAGTATCCTACTTTGTTGCTACATATCAAAAATTTGAAGAAGGTAAATAAGTTTTAATATACACCTGTAGGATGGAATTTTATACCATCTATCCCATTTATGTTTTCCTTCAAGTGAAGATCATAAGCTGATTTGTGATGTGCATTATAGATAGGTGGTAAGGAAATTCATCCTAGGAAAACTGTAGCAATGCTAAATAATTACTTCTATAGGCCAACTTCAATATGATGTCTATAGGTATATCCTATCATGCACCAATTGTGCCATTAATAAACCTTCCATCAAAATGAAAACTCATCATAGTAACAATCCTCTACTTACTCCACATAAAACATGGGAGTTAACATGTCCATATATCATCTCCACTTAGCCCTCCCCTCAACTAAGCATGGTCATGATTGTGTATTTGTATTTCTTGATTGGTTCTCTAAGATGTTCATTTTAGCACCATACAAGAAGATTATCATGATGGAAGTCACCACCAAGTTCTTCTTCGAGTATGTTTGGGTTCCTTTTGGGCTACCATAGACCATTGTTTTAGATAGAAACAACATGTTAGTACTTTTTTATCTAGCCTACAATCAATGATGGTTACCAAGGTGAATAAATTGATTTCCTTCTACAAATAAAACAATGGATAGACAAAGGTAATCAACATGATGATTGTGCACATATTTATAATGTACAACTCCAAGCATTGACATACATGGGATGGAAGTCTTCCTATGTTCAAAATAACTACAATATATCCCTTCATATTTGTATTGTTCCTAAACCTTTTTAGATGTTCCTAGGGTTGTGACTGTTGGTCACAACTGACGTAGCTTTTCCTATTTCATCTACACATGAAGATTCCTCCCATACTTAGAATGAGACATACAACAAGTGTGAAAACTCGAAGTTGGGTAACACTTCCGTGAGAATCGGGTGCCTAACCAACATAGCGGGATTTATTCGGCCGAATAACTATATTTATTCGGCCGAATAATGGCGTTATTCGACTGAATAATTATAGTTATTCGGCCGAATAAACTTTAACGGTAACCGTTTAATTTGACAGAACAGATTGCCGACCAGTAAATTTTATCGACTTTTCAATAATTATTCGGCCGAATAATTTTTCGGCCGAACAATTGCCAAACAATTATTCGGCCGAATAATATTTTACCATATAAGGTCAGCTGCAGCCTCATTTCCATTGTTTTCCCTGCATCGATTTGTCGTTGTCCTATTGCTCCCGCCACCCGTCTCATCTCGCCACTCGTCTCATCTCGTCTCGCCACCTATCTCATCCTCCTCCATGTCACCCAGCCATCTAACATGTACATCCACCATCCTGTCACCCCTCTACCTGTCTGGTTTCCTCTTGGCGTGGAGGTCTGTTCGTGGAGGTTGATCGTGGATGTTTGTTCGGCGTGGAGGTCTGTTTGTGGAGGTGTCCGTGGTCTTCTTGTGGTGTGGTGTTGCTGTGTTGCCCCTTGACTGTGAGGTAAAGCTTGTCTAACTCTTTTATAAATCTTGTCTAACTCTATATAAAGCTTGTCTAATTCTTAGATTACATATAGTTTACTTGTATTTGCATAATAAAGGTTAGAATCCTA
Source organism: Pseudotsuga menziesii (assembly GCA_001517045.1). Lineage (NCBI taxonomy): Eukaryota > Viridiplantae > Streptophyta > Pinopsida > Pinales > Pinaceae > Pseudotsuga > Pseudotsuga menziesii. Next base: position 10,020 of record LPNX010670149.1, read on the forward strand.
TGTTACAAGTAATAATAAGTACTGAGCTAATACTATGTAATATAAATGCAATGGTTTTAACTATGTTAAAACATGTAGAGGTTTTTTCCATATCTATTCAATTACAAGCAATGCACTAGTCATGTTCACTTGTTATGGTATTACAGCACTAGTAAAGTAAGCATAATAAAAGCACTATCATAGTGATATCTGAATAAGGATCACATAATCTTTGTTAAGTCATCATTATGAGTACTCTTATCAGATGTATACCATTAAGCTATTATGGAAAGATAGTGTTGTAATTAGAGTTGAACAGCTCTGTCCATTTGGACAGAGTTGAACAACTTTGCCCATTTGGATAGATGTATGTTCCGTACACACTAGTCTGTACATGATTACCTTTATATATTACATAGTTAGTACAGAGTAATAGCAGTATAGCTTAGCTTATGTGCTTGTTTCAAATTACACATGATAAACAAGGGTAACCATTCTATTATGTTCAATGATTCCATCTATTGTATTCATGTAATATCTAAGCTCATAATTACAATGGTAGTAAGATAATGTAATACAAGTGATTCCACTACTGGTTATGAAGGTTGCACTTATATAGTTTCCCTAATCAATACGGGTTAGTTATAAGCACAACATAATTTCATAGAATAGAGTGTATTCAAATCTTATATCAGTATAAGTAACCGAGTGTTAAATATACCTGTGTTTAATATGAAGAGTTACAAGCCTATTAAAGCTTACATGGTTAGAATCCATGACCTGAACTATTCCCATAGATAAGACGTGGTTAACAAATCCAATACAAATGAGAAACAAGCTTAAGTGTTCATAGTTAAGCATAGTGTAATAGAACTCCATAAGTAGTAGTATTATGCATAATATACAAATATATGAAACTGTAATCATACTAGTCTTAAAGCTTATGCTTGGCGAAATCACGGTTATCATAGATAGAACCGTTCTAAGAGGGGCTAGGATAGGAGCCGTTCTCCCTAAAGGGCCGCCATCGTATAGTTTATATTGAATAAAATCCTAGTTTCACCCGATTCCAATTGATACAAATGGTCAGGGCCTACATTCCACTTCCCCAGTTTTACAACAACCTCAAAAGAAAACTCCCGGCCTCTATGCGCCCATAAATAACATATTGTAGCTGATATACACGTTCAATTTCTGCCAATTTGGACAGAGATGAATAGCTCTGTCTAAATGGACAGAACTGAACAGCTCTGTCCATTTGGACATAGCTGATTGCAAAAAAAATTAAAAGAACATATGAAGCACTATTGGTATAAGATCTTAGATTTTGAATTTGGCTTTAAGTGTAATAGTTATTTTAAATGATTTTAATTAAACAAAATTTAACATAAATTTTGAAATCTGTTAATGTTTTTTCTTTTTCTATATTTTTTAATTAACTTATTCTTATTCTCTATGTACATGAAATTTTATAGAATATTTAGACAGCTCTGTCCAAAAAAATCCATAACTTTTTAATTAGCTTATTTTTATTCTCGATGTACATGAAAATTTATAGAATATTTAGACAGCTCTGTCCAAAATAATCCATGGTTATTTAGGCTTAAATAACTCCACCATAGAAAAGATACATGGTTGGGGTGTCCAAATGGACAGAGTTGGGGGTGTCAGAAAATTAGATGTTTTATGTCATGGAAACTAAGGGAACTAGGGAGTTAATGGACCACATAACAAGGGGTGTTTCTACGTAGGGTAAGGTATCTGTGGGGTTTTGGTGGGTTATGCAATGATTAATTCATGTCACCATTAATGCAGCTGCAGTATGTAGCATCTCTAAATGACATTTAAGACTACATAGGTTGCAGCTCTGTTCAAATGGACAGAGTTGATCAGCTCTGTCCATTTGAACAGAGTTAATGAGCTCTGTCCATTTGGACAGAGTTGAACAGCTCAACTCTGTCCAAATGGATAGAGCTGATCAACTCCCTAATAAACAATTTATTTTTGTATGTTTTTTCGTTGGTAGGGGACAGGATTTCAAAACCTTTTCATTTTACTTCTTACCTGAGTTACAACTTCAGCTGTAGTATAATAACTATATAGTTTTGTCCATAAGCTCTACTACTTGCTTTAGTCCATACAACTACTAGCTAAAGTATAAGTCCCATGGCACTTTATGACTATCTTAGTCCATGATGCATTGCATTAAGTTCCATTGCCATTTCATGCTTTTCCGAAACATAGAGATAAAATGTTAGATAGAGAAAGGCAAGTTTAAAGAAATAATTGCTTTATCTTCTTATGGGGATGGAGACCAAAACAACCAGAAGTGTAACATAAAACGATAGAGATAGGCTGGACTAATGGGGGGGAATCCATAGGTGTATGTTGTCAGTCCCTAGACACTCGCCTTAGTCCAAGTTGAAATCTATATGTTCTTGCCATTTGATGTGATAAATCCATGAAATCACAATTGCTGATTGATAGCTGTCAGTTGATTCACTACCCTTACTCTTCATTGCTTTATACAACCAGAGGCACTAGGATATATAATTCATTGTAAACACTCCAGATCCCAGAAGAAGGGAAGTGGAAGTATTTGAAGTTGAGAAATGAAGAGAAGGAAAGGAATGCCAGATATTTATTACGATATTATGTCAGTTTGATCGAGACTGCGACGTAGAATAATCTAGAAATACTTTCTCCCTATGAGATTCAGGGATGAGCTAGCTGATTCACCTACGATATAAGTTTAGTTGAAGAAATAGAAGCTCTATCTATATTTAATAGTGATTCTCTCACTAATAACTCTATAACGACTAGGTAGCTAGTAGCCAGCAGTAGTGTATGTCTGTAGAGTAGGTAAGTACTTGCACTTTCCGTAGACTATATTTTATACTTAGCAAAACGTAGTTCATGCACATGCAGTTAAAGAAATATTAGATAATATTAGTGATATCTAGGTCCTTGAAGTTGCTAGGTCTTTGAAGTTGACTAATTAATATGTAGAAGGTTAGGCCCTTAGTGATTGAGGCATTACGACTCTTGAACTTCAGGCCTGGATATTTAGGCCTGACACACTATCTCCTCGCATTTTTCACCTCTCAACTTACAAAATTATTTAATGGATCAGCATGTTTGGCTTCAAATTACTCTACGTTTGAACCTTCGGCCTTTGAACCAAAACAAGTTTATGGCATGTGCCGGGGTCAAAACATTATACAACATGCATATTAACCATCATATACCAGTGTATTTAGTGGATTCATGGATCTTCCTTATCATGAAGAAGCCTCACCATCTTTATATATGTTATTTCTCCATACCATCTTTGCTTTTCTATTTATATTTCATTGAAATCTCAGTTTTAATAGTAGCTAGGTCTTTGAAGTTGATTAATTAACATGTAGAAATTGATATTTGTGTAAACTTGTAGATATCATATCTAATGGAAAGAGAGCAGCCTTTGAGACAGAAGCGTAGGAGGTCATCACATTCTTCGGGAGTTGGTGTCCGAAATGAAAATCGAAGATTATCGACTTCACCTTGGGACTCAAGATTATTGTATTGTTCACATTCATTTGATCGTCGACATGGTGATAGTGGTAGAGATGATTTCCCCTTATCATCTATGGGTGAATGTGGATCTTGACCTTCTGTACGGGAGACAAGTGTGGAAGCAGAGCAAGGTTCACAAGAGGCTCGTCATCCTACACAGGGTGGCAAAGGTCGAGCAAGGACGCAATATGTCCAGCTAGCTGAGGGTTGTACGCCCATTACGACCTATCCATCAGATTTATCAGATGAGATTCCATGGGAAAGTGGTCTTCAACAAATGACTCTTGAAAGTTGTAGGGCTCACTATGACAAGCTACAAACTGATCTTTCTAGTTTGGATCTCGCTCCAGAGAACAAACAAAGTATAGAGATGGTTTTGCAATCTTTACAAAAATTCATTGAGGTATATGAGGATCTTGGACCAACAATAGATGGTTTTTTTGTCTTGATGCAAAGAAGAAAGCCAGAAGTGATGGGTCCAGACAAGTGGGCTGTTGTGAAGGGGAGGGTAACTAGAGAACATGCCAACTCAATGTTCAACTTCAAAGAGGGCCTAAAGCGGAAAGCATTGAAAGTGCAATATTTTAAGCACCCTGAACTTGCACATTTTTTATATGATCGGTTTCTTGTAGCCTATGGTCGGTTGCCATGGAACGATGAGGTTCTTAATTATTTTGCTAGGTTTTTTTATGCTGATTTTTTTTTAGGAATGAAGCCAGACTATACTGATATTCATTCTGAGTTTTATGGAGTTGGAAAGGGGAGGATATGCAATCGAAAATGTGCCCTTAGAGATCCTAGTACTCTTTGACCTCCACCTTCGATATCTCATCCACCTAGGCTTGTGACTTACAAATCAGAGATAGAGCCCACATCACAAGCTAGGACAACTGCAAGGCATAATGTTGCCGAAGGTTTGACTTCGGCATTTGTAGGAATTGATGTTGGATTGAGTCGAGAGAGGGATCGAGCCACTATTCGGCAAAATTTTCTTTACAAAACAAATGATGAGTTAGATTGTATGGGCATTGATCAAGATCTAAAGGACTATGCCAAGCTTTGTCGTAATATAGCTTCGGATAGAATATCTAATGACACGTCAAGTATAGGAGAGGTTTGTGTACTTCCAATCTATTATTTTTATTTATTTATTCTGAATTAAACTTTTTGTTACATTATATCTATGTATGATAAATTATTTTTTGATGTATAGTAATAAATACGTTACGTAAATGTTTATCGTTTTCAGTTTTCTCGATTATTAAATGAACATAATTTTAGAGTCTCCACTAGTCAAAATGCTGGAAATGTAGAAGAGCATATTGGAGAGGTATATTTAAAATTTACACATTTATATTTATGTTTGAAAGATATATTTTTTTGTTTTTAAATTTAACTATGTATCTTATTGTTAATTTGACTTATTTATGCAAGTTTCATTAGATTCGAACTTTTTAGATGATTTTCCATCTATTGTGAGTTAATGTTTTTTTTTTGTGTTTTTTAAGTTAATTGCTAAGCTTAATATTTTTTTCTTTTACTATGATTTATTTATTAACAAAATTTAAATTTTAAGGGAAGAGAACATATTGAAATTGGAGGTGAATATATAGGTTTTTTTATGGATGTGGATATTGGCATCGAGGTAATTTTCTTCATAATTGAATTGTTCTTTGATATATATGTTTAAATAGTTTAAATAATGTTTGACATCTGTAATTTGATTTTATATATGTTGAAGCTTGGGTCTCTTCGATCTTTTCGAGGCAAATGAAAGACTCCATTGGATGATAGTGTTGGAATTGTAAGTTTAACATTTTATTTTTTTAAATTTACTTTAAAATAGTCTAAATAATTTGTAAGATTTATAAATTATTTTTATATATATTGTAGCTTGGGTCTACTCTAGCTTTTAGAGGCAAATAGAAGAGTATGTTGGATGATACAGAATTGGAGGTAATTTTGTTAATAATTGAATTGTTCTTCGATATATTAGTTTAATGTTTTGATTTTGGTTTAAAGTTCTTTAAATAATTTATGATATTCATAATCTGTTTTTATACATGTTGCAGATTGTTACGAGTCCAAGGGAAGACCCTAGTCGAGGATAATGGTGGACTTCCATTTAGAGAATTATTTATATTGTTCTTTTTATGTATATATATATATATATTGTAGTTGATTTGGACATGGAGGAGCTTAATTTTTGGATTATATACATGTACATTGAACTCACATGTACATGATTGTTTTCTTGGATTATATACATGTACATTGAACTCAAATGTTCATGATTGTTTTTTTGGATTATATAAATGTGCATTGACCTTAGATATTGTTTTTTGGATTATATACATGTATATGTAAAGGTTAGGAATGTTAGAAAGTTTTGATAGGTGCAAATATATGCATGAATGTTAGGTAGTTTTAATAGGTGTAAATATATGAATGATTCTTAAGAAATGTTTCGAATGTTAGAAAGTTTTGATAAGTGCAAATATATGAATGTTAGGAAGTTTTTATAGGTGCAAAATATATGAAAGTATGTATTATTAAGTTAATGTATGATTGTAGATGTAGTGTTGAGAAGTTGAGAATATTAGGAATGTTAGAAAGTTTTGATAGAAATATTTTCTATTACTAAGGTAAAATTAGCAACTTGATTCTGAATTTTAATATTTTTTATACTAAGATAACATTATCAATTTAATTATTATATTTATTTTATGTTCCTTACAAGAAAAGAAAAAGAGCACTACAAAGTTGCAGTAGTGAGGAAACTACAAATATCATTCCTATATAACCCCCCAGGAGTAAAAGAAAGGTGATGAAATGAATACAGAAAAACAAAAAGAAAGACTTGTAGACTTACAAGGAGAATTCAAAAAGTTAAGGCCCTCCATGTTGGATGGAGAATTTGAGGAAGCGATAGAATCTTGGTTGTTAAATATGTTCCGTGGTGGAAGGAGGCTAAGAGTGTCAGTAACATACGTAGTAAAGAGTTGAGTTGGAATTTTTTTGAAAAACTATTGAAAAAATGTATATGTCAGAACGATATTATGATGAGAAAGCCCAATAATTCAATGATTTGAGACTAGGATTATTAATCATGGAAGAATTTGTAACCGAGTTTGTAAATTTACAACGCTATGTACCATACCTAAGAGTTGAAAAAGCTAAGGTATACAGTTTTATCAATTGTTTACTCCCAGTGTATAAGGAAAAGATTGTGTTTGAAATTCCTCAACAATGGATGAAGCAATTAGAAAGGCCTAGTTGTGCTACCATTTGTTTAAACAAATATCCAAATTGAGTAGAAGTTGGAAAAATAAAAAAAAATTGAAAAGATCAGTCAACGTAGGAAAGGATTTAAACCCTCACCTTTTGGAAAAGGAACAAGAGGTCATACTGATAAAAATTACAACAGGCGAGGTTCAACCAATAGCAATGGGGTAAAGAGTATCGAAACTTCCAGTGGAGGATGGAATAGTAACCCGTAAGCATGTTACATGAAGCTTCTACTGTGAATGACATAGCCAGGAATATCCCTATAGTTAATGTATCTTTGGAATATCGGCAGGTGGACCATCAATCCACCATGTTGGAAGTAGAAGGTAAAGTTTTGAACATAAATGTTTCTATACTTATCGATTCAGGATCTAGTTTAAGTTACATTGTACCAAAATTAGTTGAAAAGTGTAAACTTAGTAAGGAAAAACAAAAAAATGCATGGTTGGTATAGCTGGCAACAAAGGTAAAAAGGAAAGTTATGGAGACAGTTAAAGATTTGTTCTTAGGTTTTAATGACTTGGATACCTCAGTTAATTTAAATATACTTCCCCTAGGATTCTATGACATTTTGATAGGTATGGATTGGCTAGAATCTCATAAAGTTGTTACCGACTATTTGCATAAAATTTTTAGTAGTGTGGATGAGGAGGATAAGTATCATACAATGAATGAAATTTATAGACCTTTTATCTACACGACAAATTTAAGCACTACAACGTAAAAAGTGTATTAGGAAAGGGCGTCAACTTTATGGCATCAAAATTAAAGAATTTGAGCCCGAAAAATAAAAAATGGAATTGGACTAATTTCCTATTTTAAAAGAATTTGAAGTTGTATTTTGTGATAAGATATTAGTATTACCACCTAAACGATATTTATATTTTAACATAGATCTAATGTCGTTTTCAACACTAGTATCATGAACTCCATATCATATGAGTATCCCAGAATTAACAAAATTAACAATACAATTATAGGAGTTACTAAAGACAAATGATATATTCAGCCTAGTGTATCTCCTTGAAGAGTACCTGTTTTGTTCGTGGTTGTGCTAGTAATATGATAAATTGTAATGTATTATTATTGTTTATTGTTGTGCATGGAATGGATAACATATAGTTGATGAATAGATAACCAACCATTGATGGTAGATAAGTAGAAGAACGAGAGCTAAAAAAAAATTTGGTCGACGGAATTTTTTCCGGTCGACGAATTTTTTTTTACGTTTGGGTTGTAAATAACGGTTCTGTAACGGAAAAACATTGTTCAGCTGAATAATTGTTTGGATGAATAATTATGCGGCCGAATAACCCCTGAGACCTGAAACCTGCACAATTTTCAGGTTTCTCCATTTTTGCAAGGTAAAATAGATGCCTTACACTACAAATCGACTGTCGAACTTGATACCATTAGTTTCATCATTGAATCTACTTTCCGTAGGTATAGATTTTGTTGTGTATAGGTGAGATCCGCTATTTTTATTTATTTTTGTTTCTTAACATGTGCCGAGTTTCGTTTCATCTCTTTCAACATGCGGTGAAATGAAAAATATATAACTTTAAAAATACACCACCTAAAAATTGAAACAAATATGGTGCGCTTAATTGGAGTGTCTACTTCAAAAGGGTATTCGTAGATTTTTAAATTCTATAGACAATTGAGAGAAAAGTGGCGCAACCAAACACATGTTGAAAAACGGCAAGGTTTCCCCATTGATTGAATTCAAATAAATATTATAATAAGTGTATAGATCCGTTGGTTACAAACTTATAATCATCGCAATAGTATATTGTGTGTAGATTGTCGTAACATATTTTGTTTTTGCAAAACACAAGTTTAACAATGATTTTAGGGGCGCAACCAAACATGTCTGTTTTTTAGTCCTTTCATTTTGTAAGGACACACTGTCAAACATTTTTTGAAACGACATATCAAATCTCAATAAAAAAATTGAAAAAATTATGAATAGAAAGCTAACATAATTATCTAAAAGTTTTTTTTTACTTGAAAGTGAAATTCTAAACGAAAATATCACTTTCGTTTGCCCAAAGTTGAAAAACATGAAAAAATCAAATTTATTTTCTCATAAGACCCCCCAAAATAGACACCCATCTTCATGGATTCACCCTAACCAAATTGTTGATTAATGAATCCAACACATACAACAACAAGTTCATGATAATATGAGAAATCCAATGCCAAGTATAAGCAATAACATTATTAGCACCAGGTTCCACACAAGTTTGAAGTTAGAGAAAAGGTATGGTTGTAGTTAATGAAAGTGTAGTATCCTAGTTTCGACTCTTTGCACTTGATCTTATTTATTTTGCAATTATGTTATTTTTTTACTAAGGGCTATTCCACATTGCGAGGTAGTTTCCATGGTGACTTTGAATATTGATGAACATGATCATTTAAATAATGTTAAGAAAAGGTTCCAAGACTAATTGGTGGGCATTTGAGTCTACCAGAGGAAAAACTAAGGGGGTCTGATGGGGAAATTAAATGTGATTTATATTGATGCAAGGACCTCCTTTTATTCTCAAGTTTATGTTAAATTGGAATGAAATCTAAGTAAATGAAAGGGAAAACCTAAATTTGGGAACTTAGTAATTCTATGCTAAAGTGGTTAACTCCTATTTTATAGTAGCAAATTCCTACAATTGGGGAACCAAGAAAAGGGTGGAGTACATACTCCTCCCTCTTACCCATTCACTAATTCATTCATGCAAATTTGAATCACAAGAGGGGTTCTTGGTAAAAGGAGAGATTTGAGAAATAAAAACTTAGATCAAATAATATATGACCAATGGAGAATTGAAATAACTATTGTTGGGTCATGACTAAACACCATTAGTGAGAAGCTAGATACCGTTCTAAATTTCTAAAGGTTGTTGTTATGCTAGGCTATGCAAAGTTGTCCAAGAAGCTTTACAATGATGGAAATAAAATATGAAGTAGGTAGTGGCTTAGGTTCACATTGGAAATATGGAAGAGAATATAGAGGAATATCGTACCTAAGGGATTGAAGACTAGAGAAATGCTGATTTCCTATGTTTTCTAGAACAAGTAAATGAGTTCTAAGAATTGTGCTAGTTGAGAGATTGAATAAAGAACCAACAATGACTTGGTTGGTTGGTGTCTTGGGAGCTTAGTGAAGAGATGAGTGGTTTGCGAAACCTTTATAATATTATTCGTCTTGGAAGTCTCATAGCCTAGTACATGAGTGTAATTCTACATCAAAATAACCTATGGTTGGGAGGAAATTAGTTCCTACATAGTTAGTGCTCTTGAAGCTCAATTTAAAAAAAAATAAGTTATTTGCTTCTCCTTTGTTATGAATTCAATATTGTATGATGAAAAATATAATTTCATTATTTTTATGAGGATTTCATCATTATGTGTCCACCAAGATTTAGCTTCAAATTTGCTTGTATGACCCTTAAAAATGTAAAGTGGGTGTAGTTGAAATTATGTCAGAACTTGTCCATACATTGTCCATTGGGATTAAATTTTTAGCAATAGGTATATGATATTAATATGAGCATTCTCACAAAATATCGGCTTCATATTTTCATTTATGATGCTTGAAAATGATAAATACTTGTATATGAAATTATGTTATAACTTGGCCCTACAATGTCCATGTGCAAATTCCAATTTAAAAAAAGAAGAAGTAAATGACATGGATATCCAAATTGTCACAAAATTTTAAGAGTTATATTCATACATTTGATTCCCCAAAAAGTGAAAATATAGTCAGATTAACAAGGGCTACTCAAATCCCCCATACCCTTGTCAAATGGTGTCTGCTATGCTTGAAATGTTTTGACATATTTTATGAATGTTATTAAGAGATTATTTGAAAGTATTATCTGATTTATGAATTGATTTGGATCATGTTTTAGCCCTTGATTAGCTTCCTCCCAAGAAAAAAAAATCCATAATCCCCCCTACCCCTCTAAACATACGAGAATGCAATGCTTGTTTAAGGTGTAAATGCTATGGATTGTTTGAATGATTGTATTGAATAATTTACTGAGCTATGTATGATTAATTGTACCATAATTTTCTCAATGTTAATGGTACATTCCTTTAAGGTACTTGAAACCCCTATACATAGACATGGATACAAAATCTTTGAGGTGAGAGACCTGTAGGTGAAGGAATCATTTCTAAATTATGTTAAAACCTTGAAGAGCATTGATCAAATATTTTAACTAAGGTATGAGTTGTTTCATGTATGTAATTGGAAATTATTCACCCTGAAAGCCTAAAGCTAGCCTATTGAGGATGAAGCAAAAATTAGAGTTTGTGATATGCTATTGAATATCAAGATGAGATATTGATAGGCCTTTGAGACAAAGTTTTATTTCTTATTTAATATTAAAGCAGTGGAGCCAATAATTCTTAGTTCATATAATCCTCAACTTGTCTCATGAGAGACATTATCATTCCTTGTATTTTAATTGAATAAAGAACTTGGAACTATGTTGCATTGTATAAAGGGAATATTTCAATCTTGCTATACTTTATCTTGAAAAAATGAATAAATGATTTGTCTTAATTAGTATGATGCCAAACACAACCACATTAAATAAGTGGAAGGGTTTATTTTGAAATGGTCTTACATAATTAGAATTTGTTGTATGTACCATTGACATAAATGAATTATTAAACCAACAAAACTTAACATTGTTGATTGGTATGAAGTTATATCACAAAAATAATGATTCATAGGCTCCCTAGGAAGCCCAATCCATTTGGATATTTACTTTAAATTATCACTAGGGATATGTGTGGGAATGATTTTGAATTAAGCAGTCCACATTTCCTTGCCTTCGAGTCACATTTCCTTGCCTTCGAGTATATATTTAAAGTGCATACCATTCCACCTTGGAGATGGTAGATGACTAGGCTCTACATTATCAAACTTTGATTGCATTGAGTAGGCCATGGTGAATTGCATCAAGGGAATACAGACAAAGGAAACCTACTAACAAAACATATAGCTTTGATGGGTTCTTAAAGCAGGGAAACCTTTTTATTGGAGAAAATGGTTCACAATAAATTGAATTCAATAAAAGTTTCTTACTTCACTAGAAGAACATGATGCAATGAGACCATTTCTCCCTATAGTTATATGCTAGTATTAGAGATTTTCAACTTAAAACTAGCCTCCTTCAAAAAAAATGCCATATAGTCATATCACACTTCCATATAAATTAAGATAATCTTAAATTATGCAATAGAAATTAAAAATAATATTTATTATAGGATAGTATAAATATATTATATTACATAATTTTGCTTTTTTAATTGTAATTTGTTAGTTTAATTTAATTTATGGTACAATACAATACATTATAGATTATATTTTTATTTTTTAGGTATATTATATATATTCTATATTTAATATTTAATATTTAATATTTTTAGTTATAGTTATTATTATTATTTTTAATAATATTATATTATATATTTTTTATTTTTTAAGTTATAGTTTGTTATATAATTTTACTTTTTTAATTGTAATTTGTTAGATTAATTTAATTTATGGTACAATACAATACATTATAGTTTATATTTTTATTTTTTAACTATATTATATTATATATATTCTATATGTTAGTATATTTAATATTTAATATTTGTATTTTTAGTTATAATTATAATTGTTATTTTTAATAATATTATATTATATATTTTTATTTTTTAGTTATAGTTGGTTAGGTTAGTATATTATATTCTACGGTATAATATAATATATTTTTATGTTATATTATATATTTTTAATTTTTGACTATAGTTTGTTAAGATTTATAAATAATATTGTTTATTAAGAATAGATGTATATTATTATATATTTATATTAAATAATTAAATTTTTTTATACAATATTAAGGTGTTTAGTTATATCTCAAATTAAATAATAAAAATTACTCTTTAATATTGAAGTTTTTAGTTACATGAACATGCTTTTAATTTTAAAGGATTTTAATTTACACATTATGACATGGAATTTTTTTTAAGCACCTACCCAAAATGTAATCAGTTGGACATAAATTATCCTTGCTAGAATCCAAATGCCTAAGTTTTCTTCTGTGATAATCTTGTACAATGTACTCAACTAACAATATGATAAATATATACTCTGTTCATATTAATAATAAAGGGATATAAAAATTTAAGTCAATCCATCTTGATATAAAAAGGGGAAGTGAAGATTGTTTACAAGGGTTAAGTCTCTTCTTCATATATTTACATTTGGAAATAAAATTTAAACTATAATGATTAATATTTAAATGATTGAATTTGAATAATAATGTTTAATATATATATAAAAATTAGAAATAATATATAACAAAACAAGTACTGAAGTAGATACCTGTAGAAGTAGGCAAGTTTAATTATATGTATGGTAGTTTGAAAATAATAATTACATAAATACATGATATCATCCTAAATTTGACTTGTAAGCTGGTTTTAGATTAAATTTGAAATATATATGACAATTTGAAAATAATTAAATTTAAGATATATTTCAATTTAAAAATACCTAAATACATAATGTAATTTTAAATTTAAATTGTAAGCTGATTTAAAATTATAAAAAGTGAGCTTAAATTTAAACTTCAGTGCATAAAGATGCCCATTGGCCTCACCCAGGTTCCACCTATGAATAAATTGGCAGCCTTTCATGGCTGATGTGATCTAATATACTTTACACTTTTTAAGAATGCACTGTTATATATAACGTTTCAACAACTTTCAACTTTATGCAGTAGATTGGGAGACCATGTTCAATTACAATTACAAGTTCTAATTATGCTTTTAAACGATGTCATTATACTATTGAAGAATGCTTTTCGCCAAGCCTAAGATTATACTATTGAAGAATGCTTTTCGCCAAGCCTAAGATTTTGCAAACATTTTGTTCACAATAAATTGTGATTATAAGATTTTAGTATAATGTTGTTACATTATGAAGATATATTTATTTATAACTAATTTTTTCCCTGGGACCAGGGATTTTGTTTTCTATTATTTTAATCCATATAAATTACTTTTTGTAATAACTTACCTCATATATTGGAAGTGGAAAGAAGAGATTTTGTTTTCCATTATTTTAATCCATATAATTATCTATCTTTTATGATAACTTCATATATTGGAAGCCCACCGATTAGCATGAATCCGTCTTTGAAGAGCAGTTTTAGTTTAATGATTAAGTGATTAGATAACTTATATATATAGTACAACTACAAGTAAAGTGGTCCGTGAATGCCCATAAACACAACCAACCACTTAGTTTTGTGAAGATAAATGTCTTTTAAATAAAAACTAAAATATATAATTTTATATTCATTATTCATGCCAGATTGTTATAATTAATATAATCATGAAACAAATACTATTTAAGGAATAAATAAACAAAAATTGATATGAAAAAACAAAAACAAATTGTTACCCATTTCTTTAATCACCCTTTAACTAAATCTTACTTATATCTCAATCAAGATGCATTTAAGCATAACAAAATACAACAACCATAAAATGAATCCTGCAGCTGCATAAATTCCCATAGTCTATATCAACTATGAAAACCAAAGTTTAAAAAATTAAATAGTTGATACAATTGGTTAAGCAGTTCAAGATCCAGCACCGGCAATGAATTGATTCTTAGCAAAAAATTAAATAGTTGATACAATTGGTTAAGCAGTTCATAAAGTTGGTTAGTAGATTAAAATATATAAACAAAAAGAATTGGCTAATCTGTACCCTTTGCATTTTTAGGTGAGTTTGGTTGGAATTTGGCAACACAGTTTGTTGTTGAAAATGAAATTTTTAGTCATTAAAATTACAAATTTTATTGCAAAAATGGATTCAATATCCTTAATTACCCTTGGGACACCTAAATTATGCAATTCAAATCACTAAAACTATTCTTTAAACAATTTTTATGGAATTTTGGCCAAACAAACTCACCTAAATGTAAATGTAAATGATATAGAATTTAGCTTACTGCAAACAGAAATGGTTTAAAATGAAACCAAAGGACCAATCTTTACAGAATTCGTGTCTTATTGCTGTCACATCATAGCCTTGGCTTGCAAAATATTCATGGGAAACATAAATTTGTTTATATCTATGCATTTAAGAGTTCAAGAAATTATATTATTTAATGTGCACCCTGTTGTATGTTGTATTTTGGTATTTTTAAATCACTAAACTGTCATCAACTACTTAGAACATGAACTAATTAGTTTAAAATATAAAATAAAAATATTACTATGGAATATAGAATAAATTAAAATATAGATTTATTATTATCTATTTTGAAATATAGAATAAAAATAGAGTTTAACTTTAAAATGTAGATTAAATTACTATTTAGTTTAAAGCATAGAAAAAAATAGTAATTTAAAATATAGATTAAATTATTTTTATTTTTATTATATATAATTTTTAACTTTATGAAAATTATGATTTCTTTAATTAATTTTTAAATTTATCAAAATGATGAGAAGACATATATTAGTCAAAATTATAAAAATCAATTTAGTAAGATGTAATATATATTTCACCTCTACTAACCTTTATAGCTACATGCACTAGAAGTATTATGTTTATTGCCAACATATTGTATTGTTCATGTGATTGTAGGGATCATCTTATAAGCAAGCATGCCATGGGCAAAGTATAGAGCTTATAAAAGACGGTTGAAATGTATTATGTGAGATTATATTTGAAATAACAATTTTTCGTATTAATATGTCTTCAATAAAAGTTAATCACTTAATCAATGCATTATACGGTTAGGTATTCATTAGAAAATTAAAAAGAAATAAGTTGTAATTAAGTTTTATTGTGTTTTTTGTCAACAGGTTATTTATGTGAATGTAGGGTTCGAGATTTATTATATGCCAAAAAAAAATCATAGCCATGAGGTGTAGATCAGTTGGTCTTTGTGGGGTTTGGTTTTCATGAGGTCTCATGTTCAAACCTCATGGTGAGAGGTTGAGTTTGTGAGCCAATGGTGGGGTCTTAGGCTGACATGATGGAAGCCCACGTATAATATGCCAAAAAAAGTTTAAGTTTAGTCTATTAGTTGGATACGGTTCATATCACATAAGTATTGAGACTAGACCGAACATAACAAGATTCCCAAAAAAAGTTTAAGTTTAGTCTCTTAGTTGGATACGGTTCATATCACATAAGTATTGAGACTAGACCAAACAGTTACGCTATGGCCTCTATCAACCTATGAGGTGATAGTTAAATGGTATTAAGTATTTAACAAAAATAATAAAACTTGGTGCACAATGTAAAACTATTAAAAAAAAATTATAGTAAACTACAAGATTAATGTGTAGTTAATGCATATCCAAAAAAAATATACACTACCTTCGATAGGTATAATAAGGGAAACATACAACATAGGTTCTCATAGCATTGGAATTTTTTTTCCAAAAAGATATATAGTTTGTATGTAGTTTACTTGAGCTTAGTTAAGAAGGCACCCCTTTCGACAACACATCTACATATGTGCAGCCTTTGCAATCCTTGTATGCAATAGCCCCCCAACAAGAGAGCTTGAATTAGTCACCCATGTATACATAGGATTTGGGTTGGAAGGTTCAATGTATTAGCTTGATTTTCTCATGCTGCAAATGGTATAATAACATCATCAATTTGTAGCATATGACCAAATGTAAAGTGAAAATAGAGGAATCTCATGGAAATGCTTGGAAGTCTAACAACATAACAACCAAGGACAAACAAGAGACTGATAAGAGTTAAGCATCCAAGATTTCCCTTACTACAAACAAACATACATACATAGGGTCATGCTTTTATGTCAGTCATTCCTTCACTTTGGAACACGCGGAAGAGGCAATCAAACAGAGAAAATGAAAAAATGATAGTCATGGATTACATGCGTTTGGTAGTTGGAGAGGAACTGATTGTTGGGTGTAGATCTTGATTATTATTTTAGTTGTTTTCGGACTTACGGATGAACTATAGGGGGACTAAGGGGGTAGAACACCACCCTTGGCCTGCAGGTTTGCAGGGGGGTTGGGAGTGGGATCTTTTTAAGATTTTTTTTTTAATCATTGTTTTTGGTGCCTTTTTTGGCCATTGAAATGTGGTGAATATTGCCTTGTAGATGTTGTTATTTCATAGTCAATATGAGCCATTCAGTAGATCTCAGATATGACGGTAGAAATTATGTTAGGGATTTTATCCCTAGAAGACAAACCTCTAGTTTTGTATTAGAATTGTATCACGACTATGTATTGTCTTGTGAAAAGACGAGACTATGAGAGAGAGCGAAGAGAAAGTTGCAACGCATGTGTCGCAGGTTATATCTCTTCATTTTGATGGACGAATTAAATAGAAAGGACTGACAATTTCTATGTGGACGTAGCCCATCTCAGGTGAACCAAGTTATATTGGTGTCTTTGTTTTATTGTGTTTATGTGTTTTATTTTTGCATCTTGTTTTATGTCACCGTTCTACAATCCTGTTTTTCTAACATTGATCAAGGTAATTGATAACCAAATAAGTAGTGAGAGGCCCAAAATTATAGTGAACATATACATGGATGACAAAAATCTTTATCTAAATATGGAACGAAAATGAAAAATGAAAATGAAATGCAACTATATCATAATCCCACCTTCAGAATCCAACTTAGACCATCTTGGCAAATGTAGAGGCCTAAAGTTCAAGCTTGGAAGCTCTGTGAATAACCATCTTGAGGCATGTGATCGCACTCTTTCTCCACAAGAAAGGAAATTGATTCATAATCTTTTGTTTACAGATTCGGGAAACCCTTGAGAATGAGAAAATGCAGGAAAACACTTTCCTTATTGACATTCTAATGGATATCATAATCATCCCACATAACTACACAAGCATTTTCGGCGCACAAGAGGTTGGGGAGACAATCAAAACTGGGCGCCATGAATTAAAGTAGCCGCATCAAAGCCAAGGCCTAACTATACATTATATTGGCCAAGGCCTGATCCACTCAATAATGGTGCACTTCTTCATATACTTAGCTGCAAAGATTTTATTCCATATACCATCACCCTTCAGCTCCAGCCATAGACTCTTCATCCGCAACGCACAGTTGAACCAATCTAGCCTCTTAATGTTCCAATCACCATATCCATAGGGCTTTGTGATGGTTTCCCAAGAAACTAGGTGGGTCATAGCACCAACATATCGTCCCCCCCAGAGGAAATTGCACATGACTCTATTTAAGGCCCTAATGATCGAGGCAGGGATCTTAAATAATGAAAATCAGTACACCGGGAGGTCAAAAACTAAAGACTTTAAGAGAACCAATCTCCCACCAAGTGATAGAAGATGATAGGACCAATTGCTGACCCTCTTCACAAATTTTTGGATAAGCCAATTCCAATCCATGGTACAATAATTCATAGGCTTAATCCATGGTATTTAAACCCACAGGGCCAACGAATCCATTGAGAAAGGGAAAATCACACTAATACTAACAACAAGCTCATCAGTCACACAATGTTTCTGTTGATGTTGCAACATCTACCCTAAAAAAAATTCATGTTTTAGGGCCCCCCTTTAATTTCTAGTCTCTAAGCCTTCCTAGACTACCTTTCCCTCTAAGAACGATTTTCCTGACTTAGTTTTTCTTTTACAAATAGGAAAAATCTTAAGGTGAAAATAATTTTTTCCACCCATCGTATCGGATGAACTCACCGAGTTTAGCCAACATAGGGGAAGAGCTACCCGGTAAGCCTGTCGATCCTTTTCTTTCTTTTTTCCTTCTAGAAAACTCACGCGAGTTTACCAATTCGATGGTTAGATTCTGTCCTCTCGAGACGATGTTATCGAAGAGAGAGATTTCGATTTCCTTTCCGATGGTTTGTTGAAATCCTTTTCGATGCATCGGGTCGTTTTGGCGAAGTATCCTGACAGTATCGGAAGCAATTTCATTTTCTTATTTTCCCTCTGCATCGGAAACTTTCCATAAGTTTTTTGACGGGCCGCTTCGGAAGTCTTTTTCGACGTTGTCGATTTCCCCATGCATTTTCAATTGATGTCTTCCCAAATGCCCAACCAATACCACGTTGATAAGCAAGTTTAGCTGTCGGTGGAGTTTAAGTCCTTGCCTCCGTAAAATCATCATATCTTCCTGGAAAGGAAGGTATTTGCTCATCCGATGAGCGAAGGATCTATCCTAGGTTTCCACCCGACACCATCTTAGATGGCTGCCAATGTGATGACTTGCTGAGGAAGTTTCTTGGCGCCGACAGTGTTACGCTCGTGGACCATTTATTGCCTTTCTTTGTTTTTTCTATTTAAGCCATTGAGGGAAATGCTATGGTTATTTCTATTTTCCATTTGGAGCGCTCGTTTATCACCGTTTGAGCTAAAAACCATCGTGTGGATTCTTACACCAGCTACGCATGCTTTTCCCCACCAATAGTCGAGGTCATTTTTTCAGGTAGGATCTGAATCCTTTCTTGGTCATTTTGCGTTGTCGGTGGGAGCAGTTAGGTTTCACATAATTACCTTTTTTTTCATCCATAGAAGATATATATGTCCCAGGACCGTAGAGGTTTTGATTTTCATTTTAGGTTTCAAGGACTGTTTTTCTCCTGCACAAATAGATCCTACTCGTTTCGCTCCGGGATAGTAGGGCCGACGAGTTTCCCTACCTGTCCCAAGCTACCTTCCCCCTCTACCCTCGCCATGGGGGAGATTTTGTCTTTATGTTTCAAAAGCAGGGTCATGGTCAGACGAGCATTTCACTATCTACACCACTCCTTGTCCATTTTATCAGTGCGTGAGAAGAAAGGGTATCACCATTGGTTGGGGTAGGTTGTAGAAGTTTCTTGTCCCAGAGAGTTTCTTAAAACTCAGAGTTTTGAAGTTTTGAGCCGTGGAAGGGTGTCCTTTTGGGTTGAATGTAGAGAGTCCTGGTAATCTCGTCGCGAGTTGGGTAGGGCGTTTATTTGACAAAAGCCGAGGTTATTTTATTTTTTATGAATGCATGATAGTCCCCGCTACTAAACTTTTTCTAGCCGTAGCCTGGATTCATTTTGGAGGTTCTAGGGTAGCCGGAGGTGTTCTCCTTGGTATCATGAAGTTTTTTGAGATGTTTTAGGATGACATGGTAAATTTATTTGGTTTAATATGACCTCATGCTGTTTTTTGTTTCTTTCAATCTCAGTTATAGTAGTGATATTTATCATGTATGCGTGTTAGGATATTGAAATGGATCTAAGATATGGTTTTATGTTTTTTATAACCTTAGTTCTTGTATAGCACTATGCCTAAAAAAGGAAAGAAGAAGGTCTAGGCCATGGGAGATGATCCAGAGGTGGAAATCATAACAAAGATGGAAAGTATCTATGAATATACTAAAACCTTCACCACATTCGAGCCAGAGTTCAGATGGGATCATATCTATCAAATTATCAAGGACCAGGCTGTCCTAGACACGGGTTTATAAGACATACCAATATATGCAAACATAAAGAAGTTAGCTATCATGAAGGTGTCTACCCGTCCTGAATGTTTCCTATGTGCCGAAGTAATCCGATGGATTCTTCCAAGGACAGATGTAACCAAGATGATCTTGTCAAACATTAATGGACAAAGTTTTGTTGCATACATCCTTTCATATGTAGCTCAAGCATGTAAGCTACCTACACCTCAGATCTATTTGATAGAAAAGTGGATAAAGGGGCTAGACTTGGATGTTTTCGATTGTGTAAAGAAGATGATAGTTCATGGGAAGCAATTCCTCAATAAGCCTTCTGGAGAATATGAAACTCCAAACTTGCGTACCCCATATCGGCTTCTGGCTTTGATGTTAAGCCATATTTTCAGTCGAGCAAATGGAAAGTTTTATAAGATAAGCTGGGTACCTGTGATTTATTTTGTAGCTACAAGGGGTACCATTTTCAACTGGGATGATATAGTAGCAAACAATTTATCATCATGTATAAGTGCAACACTTGGGGGTTTGACACATAGAAAGTCAGAGTTCTATATGAGCTCTTTATTTATTGATTGAATTTTGTGTACCCACCAGTTCCTAACACTAAATTGCAAATGGGATAAGACGAAGACCTGTGTATATTTTGCATACCATCTTTTCTGGGCACACAAATACTATAGTTTCTACAAGAGCATCTGTGAAGACTTCCGAATGTTGCTTTACAAGTTAATCTTCCTCACAGAATGCAACTGCATGTCTTAAAAGAAATTGGATATAGTGGAAGAGAATGGGAATTATTACCTCTCGGAGGAAGGATTGTACCTAAGAATGTTTGGGGGATCTAGAGCCCCTTCTTTGTTACCAAAGTATGATACTGATTATGTTGTTCACAAAGAGGTGGTGAGGAAGCTTTATATAGACGGGATCAAAAAATTCTTATTTGATCAGAAAAAGGCTGCATATCGACCACTCTCGCTCCACATAGGTAGTTATAAGTTTACCAAGGTGAAGAGTGCATCAGAATTTGTGAAAGAATTAGAATACTTTCACTTTGGAGAAAAAAGTTTTCACGGGAGTGATTCAGAGAACAAGATTGCAAATTATTGTTCATCAGTAGGAGTGACTAGGATAAAGATGATGAGATATTTCACAACACCTGCAATATGACAACATTAAGCAAAAGATTCAAGAAGAAAATAAAAACCGTGGGAGGAAAAGGAACCAGTAGTGGTACTGTTGAACAACAAAAGAAAGAAGAAGAATATGCAAAGAAAAGAGAAGAGGAATCCCACAGATTGTCACAGAAAGCAGAGCAACAATTAGCAGAGGAGGCACAACATAAGAGACAGGAAGAAGAAGATCATAAACTGTGGGAAGAAACTAAAAGAATAAAAAAGGAAGCGGTTGACCGAGCAAGAGAAGTAGCAGAACAAGAAGTCAAGGAACTTAAGCGGAAGGAGGAGGAGGACTGGGATCGTGAAAAGCTTGAACATGAACATGACCATGATAATCCCTTGGATTCATCTGTCCAATCAAGTAGCACGACAACAGAAGATCCATCTCCCTCGGTAGAGCTTGTAATAATTCCTTTCATCACATCGTAGGGATAGGAAGTAGCTGACCTTAATACGATTTTCTTTGATAAAAATAAGAAAAGGACTGTGATGAGAACCGAGAAAAGGATGGACACTGGAGACCAGCCTGTAGAGATTATGTTAACAGAGAAAACATCTATACATAATACTAATAAATATCCTAAACTCCTTGCGATGGCAGGTGTAGCATAAGCCCTCGCCAATGCAGATAATGTTGGAAAAATGGTTGATGATATTGAACAGTATAAGGAGAAAATGTCCCAAATGAAGGAAACCCTAAGGAAAGAAAGAGGAGAATGGAAAAGCCTAAAAAGGAAGCACAATGACACTCTCACATAATTGGAGAGACTTAAAGAAGCATAGCAAATTGTGCAACTAGACAAAGATGCCTTAGTATTGTTAGCTAATATCACTGAAAGAAAGAAAAAGGATCTTGAGAGAAGAGTTCTAGAGTTAGAAAAGCAAAAGGGCACAACTAAAAAAGAGAGTTGAAGAACTAGAAATTCAAAATAGTTTGCTCGATAAACAACTCAAGGCGGTGAATGAAAAACAGTTTGATATTGCTCCTTTCTGTAATCAAGCATCTTTAATGCAAAAGGAAACAAATCAGATTTTATTGAAGTTGGAAGGAGAGATGTACAGAATTAAGCAGATTGAGGCTACATTGAAAGAGATAGCACACAACTCATCAGAGCTCAGGAAGAAGTTATCAGAGGTGGCAGAACTTATGTGGAACCAACTAACATGGATATGAGCTAATCTGACCTTCTCGCAAACATGCCTCAGAAAAATGAAGGAAGTCTAAAGATGGAATTGGAAATATTAAATTTCAGCTACAAATCGGTAGTAAGGTTCAACACAGCCATTGATAAAACTGTGGAGAAGTGTATTGAGTTCTAGCAAAGAATGTGTTCAACCCACAATCAATGTCAGGTTTTAGCAGGTACTCTAGATCAAGACTTCCCAACCAGAGAGGAGTATTTAAAGAACCTTCAGGATAGGCTGCAGACAGGGGAAAAAAACATAGATAAGATCGAATGTGTCAGTGAGGAAGCTATTGGAGTTTTAATTGTACAACTTTCGGTCCACAAGCATCTGTTTAAGGAGTTATTGAGTCAGAACTCACCTAAATTAAAGGAGATAGAATCCCAGTTGTCTAGGCATGAAATAGCTGCACGTGTATTGGAGCCAGCTGAATATCGAATAATTAATGAAGAGGCTCAAGCATGGGATGTTTTTATTTAGAAACCAACTGGGCCCACTTAGGATTTTTGTTTTATTCACAAGTGGAATATTTTTATGTAATTTTTGTATTTATTTCGTTTTTCCTAGTGAGCACACTAGAAGACGAAATTTTGTAAACAAAGAGTTAGGGAAGCCCAAAGGGCATGGATAACCAAGAGTATTTTTGTATATATATAAGTAAAGGTAGAGTAGAATAGAGGAAGGACTCTTTTGCTCCCATATGATGAAACTTTTTGTAAGGAGAACTACTTCTTTTTATAATAAAGAGAATTGAATTTTACCGGAGAGAGGACTGCATGAGTTTCAAAGCATGTTGTGTAGATCACTAAATAAAGAATTAATTATGTTTTAGCATGCAGTACAATTTGTGAGATCATTCTAAACCCGCTGAACTATTTCTGTGTTATGAATGGTTTCATTTTATGTTATGAATCTTATGCAATGATGAATGATGAATGCTTTCACTTCATAGAGCTATCTTTGTGTTAATTTTCCGTTGTATTTACGTATCCAGAATTTGTCAGCTATTTGTAGACTTCTATATGAAAACAATGCAATACATCATTCATATTAGTATTAATCTTGCTCCCTTGGGATAGTTTAGAATATATTTAGATTAGTTGTTCTTTGCTTTCGTAGAGTGACTGTGGGGCAGGAGCGGTAAGACGTAGGTAAGACCTGTGCATCTCTAGTGAGGTTCTTACCCACTATCACTTGCATTTAATCTAGGCACTTGCATATCATTCATAAAACATAAAATTGCATAAACGATGGATCGAGGCACAACCGATAAAATGGATTTAAAAATTCCCTTTAATTCTATGGTAGCCAAGCCGCTAACCGGACAGATTCCCCATACCAAACGATAAACGATATAATTGGGAACGGTTATTGGGAATAATCCCTACTGTCGGTACCTAGGATTTTCCCGGCACCAATAATTTTGGCGCTAGAAGGAGTGTTGCCAATGCATGGCTGGCAGAGGAAATCCATTTTCTCGAAATTATTCAACCGATGATAACCCTGAAACTAGTTGTTCCGAGGAACGAGTATACCCGAAAACTGCAGAACACCTTTTCTAGGTTCCTTTAGAGGTAGTTGACCACTTCAAGAGATACACAAGGTCATATGTGAAAAAGCTTGGGGGATTGCAAACAATCCCTGAATTACCAAGAAGACGAGCTTCTAGAAGAACACCCACTTACATAGAAGATTCAATTTGGGTAGGGAATTTGGAGGAATTGGTGAACTTGTCCTTACAAGAAATTATTCAACCACTCGATCAATTGGGGCTGGAATCCCCGTATTGTTCACCTTTTTAGTCACCTTAGAACTCTCCACCGCAACCCCCTCATAGAATCATGGCTGAAAATGCACCCCCAAATGCTAATGCAAATGCTAATCCACCAATACCAGCTTAGAGAGCCATTTGACTCGGGAGAAGGCATTTCTATGGATGATCACTTGCAGATTTTTTTCTTAGATTTAGAGCTTTTAGCAGTAGAGCATGACGATGTAGTATGCAAACTATTTCTACATACTTTCAAAGCTAAAGAAGTATCATGGTATATCGGATTGCAGGAAAATTCAATAAAAAATTGGGATACTTTTGAAAGATTGTTTAAAGGTAAGTTTGGTAGCCAAAGAACCACTGCCACTTTGATGAAAGAATTACTTGTTCTAAGGATGGACAAGAAGGAGAAAGTGCAGGATTTTAGTCAAAGCTTTTCTTCCCATCTAAATAATTTTAGTGCTGCTATAAAACCTACCGAAGAGACTCTAATGGAATATTATACTTCAACACTGTCCCCTAACATAACAATGTTTGTTAAGAGGTCGGTAAATCCTTCTTTAGTAGAAACTTATGAAGAACCTATAAAAATAGAGGCTGAGATGGAAAGTATAAACAAACACTCTGTAGAGCCAGATACAAGGACTTTTAGCAGTAATAAACCTTTGTTGTTGACTAGACCAAAAGATGAACATTCCAATGAATTAGAAAATGTTGTTAAAATGGTACAAAAGTTGTCCAACAAAATCATTGATTTAGGAAAGGACAAAGAAGCTAATTCAGTAAAAAAATAGTACAAACCATTCTTTAAGAAAAGAGATGAAAGTGGTCCATGCCAACCACCTACACACAGTTCTTCTGTTTTGAATTTTACGGAGGTTGGAATGGATAATTTTTGCACTTTTCACCAAGAACCGCATTCTGAAAAGAACTTCCCACAATGGATAAATTCTATGACTCTGGTTATGAACCAAATTTTAGACGCTCAAATAAACGAGCCCGAAGTAAAAGAAGAAAGGGAAAATCAACCTGAGGAACCACCTGAAACAACAATGGTATTGTGGGATTGTGCACCTATGTTGGGGTTAGAAGAGTAATAAATTACTAAGGAAACACAACTTTCAACAGTCAATGTCATGACAAGAAGCAAGGGGCCAATAATGGATGAAAGTATATTACTGCCCAAGATCAGGAAGATTCAAGAAAGTACGAAAAAAATCAGCAATAATCATCAAACTCCACCTATACCTGATTTAGTCATAATAAGGTAGAAAGCCCCCACAATCAGGAAACCTGTGAAGGTTGCAGAAAGTAAGATAGAAAGTGTAAAGAAAAGTTTAGCAGAGTGTGACATGGGATATGATATAATAGAGGATATCAAGAAAACCAAGGGAAATATTTATTTGTTCGAAATGTGTAACCTACCTCAACAGAGAAAAAATATTTTGGAAGCCTTTGATCCACAAGCCAGTAAATCCCAAGATGATGTTCAATCATAAGAAGAGATTAGTGAAGCCAGTATTAGGGGAAAATCTAAGTCCTGAACATTACCATTTCTACTTACTTTTGAAATCTTTAATTACAATGTACAAAACTGTTTGGTTGATTCTGGAGCATATTCTAATGTCATGCCTCTTTCAATCTGTTGAAAGATAAATGGTCAACCAACACCTTCATCATGCAAAATCATCCAATTGGATAGAACAGCAGTCAAAGTGGTAGGAGAGATGAACGATGTGATGATACATCTATCTGCAGATGAAAGGGTGTGCCAATTTATAGACATCATGGTAGTGGACATTCCATAAGCATACATATTGATCTTGAGTAGGGACTGGTCTGTGAAAATGGAAGGGTATTTTGCAACTGACTGGTCTCACATGTGGTTGCCCTATAAGAATTGTCAGAATTAGATCATAGTGATGAGGGAGCCACATATGAAACACAATGTGACACAACTAGAAGAAAAAACGAGCTTGTAAGTTTTCACATTAAGTTTTGGGTAATTATTTCATTGATATTGAACTGGGAAAATATCAAGCAGAAGAAGCCAGTGATAAATCAGATACACAGTTCGAGCTCCTTCAGTTTTCATGGACTGCTAAGATTGACTGTAACATAGTTAATTTAGTTTCCAATTTAGAAAGTAGCACTAGTTTTGTAGAGTTAGAAGATAAATTTTAGTTGTTTTACTTTGATGGTTCTGAAACTTGGGAAGGATCAGGAGCCGGTTGTATCCTGATTGATCCATAAAAAAATAAACATTTTCTTTCTTGTAGATTAGAATTCGAATTTACTAATAATACAACCGAATATGAAGCTTTAATCTAGGGCTGAAAGAAGGCTATTGAATTCAAGGTAAGAAATATAAAATTTTATGGTGACTCTGAAATAATCGTCAAACAGGTTCACAATACAATTCATTGTTTGTCACCTCATTTAAAGGGATATCAAAATGAAGTTTGGGAACTTATAACAAATTTTAATGCTTTTAACATCAATTCAATTCCTAGACTACAAAATGTTGTAGCTGGCTTGTTAGCTACTTCTACTGCAATATTAGTGCCTACTAATAATAAATATTCAATTGAATTGATTTTCAGGCCATCTCTGCTAGACAACATTACAAATTTAAGGGTATTCGATGATGATCAATAGATCTTAGAAATATTGACCAATGATGAGAATTTCAAAGACCCAGTAATCGATGACAAAGAACATCAAGCCAATATCCAAAATGGGAACTTCATACCCAAAGGGGTAAGAACATTGGAAGGCATGTTTGATTTGGATAATAAATTCAAAAGGCCAGCAAATGTTAAAACAAACAACTCGACTATGCAATATGATATGATCAATCTTAGGACAAATGTTAAACCCGAGTATGCGAACTTGGGGAGATGATGTTCACCGGGTGAAAGAAGCAAATTTATCAACTTATTTTAGAAATATAAAGATGTCTTTGCTTGGACTTATGAACATCTGAAGACTTACGACACTCACATCATCCAACATGTTATTCCAATTAAAGTGGGAGTAAAGCCATTTCACCAGCCATTAAGGAAGATGCACCCCAATTTAGAACCCCTGATTCAAAATGAAGTAAAGAAGCTGCTTGATGCGAAGATTATTTTTCAGAGTCAGACACTCAGAATGGGTTGCAAATTTGGTACCAATAAGGAAAAAGTCTGGTGAAATAATACTTTGTGTAGATTTCATAAATTTGAATTGTGCCTCAGACAAGGATAACTATCCAGTCCCTCCCATGGAGCAAATATTACAGATGGTTTGACGCTCTGAATTGTTCTCTTTATTGGGCGGGTTTTCAGGCTACAACCAAGTGTTTGTGGTGGAACAAGATAGGCTGAAGAACACCTTTATAATAAAGTGGGGGACGTTCACTTAGGATAAAGTGGGTAGAATGGCTTTTGGTCTCGCTAATTCTAGAAAAATTTCCAAAGGGAAATGGATATATTTTTCTGTGGTTCGATTGGCCATAGCGTGGTAGTATATTTGGATGATGCTACAATTTTATCCAATAGGAGAGAAGAACATGTGTTTCATCTAAAGTAGAGTTTTGACCATTGTTGGAAATATGGTATTTCCTTGAATCCTAAGAAATGTGTTTTCATAGTGTTAGATGGAAAGTTACTCGGTCACATAATTTCTAAGAGGGGGGTCTCCATAGACCCGGAGAGGATAGCAGCTATAGCACAAATCCCCTTACCCCACAATGAGAAAGGTATGCAATCTTTCATGGGGACTATAAATTTTGTGCGAAGGTTTGTGCCTGATTTTGCTAAAATAGTCAAGCCTTTGCAATAGATGGTTAAGCAAAGTGTACAGGTTAAATGGAACGACATAGAGAAGGATGCATTTAACAATATCAAAACTGCAATAGCCCATGCACCTTCCCTCAAAAGTCTTGATTTTGAGAAAGATTTCATCTTATACGCTTTTTCTTTTGATAACTCACTAGCAGCAGTGCTTACGCAAAAGGAAGAAAGGGGTGACGAGTACCCCATATCATTCATGAGCACTGGTTTGCAAGGTGTTGAATTGGATTATCCCGTTGTTGATAAACATGCATATGCAGTATTCAAAGCGGTAAAACAATTGAGACCTTACACCCTAAAGAATAGAACCAAAGTGGTTGTTCCTCACCCGACAGTTTGAACCCTTTTCATGCAAAAGGAATTGGGAGAAAGAAGAGGAAATCAGGTAACTACCTTGCAAAAATATGACGTAGAATTTCAACCATCCACTATCATCAAAGGACAAGGGCTCTGCAAGTTGATGGCTAAAAGTCAAAGTAATGAAGATGAGGACTGGGAAAATGAGGCTGAGTTGCATATGATTGATATGTGTCCTATATTTATAGCCCCAGAGTCTTGGTACATATATTTGATACACTATCTCTGGGAGGGATATTTAACTGAATACTGGAATTCTAAATGAAGAAGAGATCCATGCTTGAAGTCAGCATCTTATCAGATAATTGATGGAGTTCTTTTCAGGAGGAAATATGATGGAGTATTCCTGAGATGCTTGGAACAAGATGATGCATCTAAAGTTGTTAAAGAATTGCATGATGGCCCTACTGGAGGGCATTTTTCAGGAGACACTACTGCAAACAAGATCTTAAGGGCGGGGTATTATTGGCCAACCTTGTTTAAGGATACTCATGCTTACGTAAGGAAGTGTGACACATGCCAAAGGAGTGGCGGTAGAAAAGCGAAGGCAACCGAGCCATTGCAACCAATCATTGTGTCGAAACCATTTGAACAGTGGGGAATTCATATCATTGAAGAAATCAATCCAAACTCTTCATTGCAACACAAGTATATTCTCACATCCACAGACCATTTCACGAGATGGGTTGAAGCGATTCCGTTACGAAAAGTGAACAAAGATGTAGTAATAGACTTCCTACAAGATCACATTATGAATAGGTTTGGGGTTCTAATTTCCATGGTTTTTGACAATGCATCTTACTTTTCATCAATTAAACTTACTGAATTTGCTAATGAGAAAGGAATGAAATTACAATGCTTTGCTAACTACTATCCACAAGGTAACGGTTTAGTTGAATCGACTAATAAAAATATCATTATAATTTTGAAGAAAACTATCATAGAAAATCAATGAAGCTGGCATATAGCTCTTCCTAATGCACTCTCGAATGATAGGGTCACACCCAAGAATTCCTTAGGCATGTCACCTTATACCTTAGTTTATGGAAAGGAAGCAATTTTACCATTGAACAATTTGTTTCCATCTTCCTAGTTAGCCCAAGCATCTCAAGGATCTAGTAGTGAGATTTTACAAGCTATAATTAATACCCTGCTGAAGCTAGAGGGGTCTAGATGTAAGTCTAAGGAAAGGTTTAAGCACCCGTAGGAGATTGTGAAGAAGTGGTTTGACAAGCACAAGTCTGGGAAGAGAAGCTTTGAAGTGCGAGATTTGGTTCTAAAGTGGGATCACCCGCATGATGAAAAGGGAAAGCATAGTAAGTTTCAACATCTGTGGATTGGCCCATTTCAGATTGTAGAGAAGTTAGGCCCCACAACATATAAGTTACATGATTTACAGGGGTGGGAAGAGAATATTCCTGCCAATGGGTTGGTTCTCAAGCTTTATTTCACTTAGTGTTGGAGGAGCTTTTGTACATAAATAAACCTTTTTGTTTCTATTTGATTTCTTTTAGTTATGTTTGCTTACTTTCTGCTGATTTGTTTTCTTTGCTTTGATTTATTTCAGTTCTTTGCTTTATTTTAGTTTTATCTCAAATAAGCAAGATCAACTTTTGGTGCTTGGGGGGCATTGAGATTTGGACAAACTACTAATATATTAAACCAAAGAACTGCTTATTGGATGTATCTATGTCAGAAGTTTTTCATGACAAGATTCTTTAATTTGACAAACCATTGAAAGGAGGTTATTTTATGCACACATTGAAGTCCTATTTTTTAAACCTTGTTAAATAACCGAGGTTGGAGAGGTCTAGAATACTATTTTGAGGCTCCATCCACTTCACATTAATATCTGTCCTAGGAAGCTCATAGCAAAGGACTCACAGAAACGAAGCAGGATGAACACGTGTATGGTATTCAAAATAATATCATGCCACAAATTAAAGCCAAAATGATTAAAGAATCAAAATTTCCCATAAAGAAAGTATGTATCAAAAAGATATACTTAACAAAATCAGTAAGACAAGTTGATTTCTCAGAGGTTCTTCTCCTCTTGTGAGTTGAAACAAACAATCACTCACACAAAAGGACACCATGGATGGAAGAACCTGAATCAAATTTCAAATGCAAAAGAAGCAATCCGGGAAGACTCAAAAGACAAAAAGTATGAAAGCATCAAAATAATGCAAAAGGCATGGGAATGAGGAACAAACGAATACGCTTGTCCCCATTCTGTTATGACCCTGTGGTGTCTCAGCCAAAAGCAACCAAATGCAGAAGTAAATGAACCCCATATTTTTGGCCTCATAAGTGTTATTGGGACTTTGAAAACCTGGTTACCTTACCCTATTGGGACAAAATCAATGATAAGTTCTAAATCTTACATTCCTAGAAAGGTATCGATTTTTAATAAATCTCGAAAAGAATTGGGATGAGTAGTTTAATAGAATGCCATAAAGTAGTTTTGGGTTTCAAAATTTAGTTTTTCCAGAGATCCGTGTTCACCAGCTAGTCTCTTATCGTTGCTACTGCAACATATACCCCAAAAACATTTCATGTTTTAGGGCCCCCCTTTCATTTCTAGTCTATAATCCTTCTTAGACTACCTTTTCCCTCTAAGAACCCTTTTCTTGACTTAGTTTTTCTTTTACAAATAGAAAAAATATTAAGGTGAAACTCATTTTTTCCACCCACCATATCGGATGAACTCACTGAGTTTAGTCGACATAGCGGAAGAGCTACCTGGTAAGCCTGCCGATCCTTTTCTTTCTTTTTGCCTTCCGGAAAACTCACGTTAGTTTACTGATTTGATGGTTAGACTCTGGCCTCTAGGGCCGATGTTATCGAAGAGAGCTTCCGATTTCCTTTTCGATGGATTGTTGATAGCCTTTCCGATGCATCGAGTCATCTTGTCGAAGTTTTCAGATGGTATCAGAAGTAGTTTCATTTTCTTATTTGCCTGCCACATCGAAAAATTTATATAAGTTTTTCGACAGGCTGCTTCAGAAGTCTTTGTCGACGTTGTCGATTGCCCCGTGCATTTTCAACTGATGTCTTCCTGAAGTCCCAATGGATATCGCACTGATAAGTGAGTTTAGCCACCGATGAAGTTTAAGTCCTTGTCATCGTGGAATCATCATATCTTCCCAGCAAGGAAGGTCTTTGCTCATCCAATGAACAACGGATCTATCCTAGGTTTCCACACGACACTATCTTAGTTGGTTGCCGATGTGATGACTTGCTGAGGAAGTAGGCTTCGCACCGACGACGTTTCACTCGTGGGCTATTTATTTCCTTTCTTTGTTTTTTCTATTTAAGCCGTCGGGAGTGATGCTATGGTTTTTTCTATTTTTCGTTTGGAGCGCTCGTTTATCACCGTTTGAGCTGACATCCATTGTGTGGATTCTTTCGCCAGATGTGCACGTTTCGCCCCACCAACAGTCGAGGTTGTTTTTCTAGGTAGGATCTGAATCCCTTCTTGGTCATTTTGTGTTGTAGGAGGGAGCAGTTAGATTTTACGGAATTATGTTTTTTTTATCCTTAGAAGATATATATGTCCCAGGACCGTAGAGGTTTTTCTTTTCATTTCATCCCGCACAAACAAATCCCGGTCATTTCTCCCCTGGCTAGCAGGACCATCGATTTTCCCTACCTGTCCCAAGCCACCCGTCCCATCTACCCTCGCCATGGGGGAGATTCTGTCAGTTTGCTTCAATAGCAGGGCTATGGTCAGACAAGCGTTTTGTCGTTTGCACCACTCCCTATCCATTTTATCAGTGTGTGAGAAGAAATGGTATCACCATTGGCCGAGGTAGGTTGTAGAAGTTTCCTGGCCCATGGAGTTTCTTAAAACTCATCGTTTTGAAGTTTTGAGCTGTGGAAGGGTGTCCATTTAGTTTGAATGTAGAGAGTGCCGCTAATATAGTCACGAGCTGGGTAAGGTGTTTATTTGACAAAATCCGAGGCTATTTTCTTTTTTACTGAATGTGTGATAGTCCACGCTGCTAAAATTTGTCCAGCCGTAGCCTAGTTTCATTTTGGAGGTTCCAGGGTAGCCAAAGGTGTTCTCCCCGATATCACGAAGTTTGTTGAAATGTTTCAGGATGACATGGTAAAGTTCTTTGGTTTAATATGACCTCATGTTGTTTTTGGTTGCTTTCAATCTCAAATCTAGTAGTGATATTTATCATGCATGCATGTTAGGAGATTGAAATGGATCTAAGATATGGTTTCATGTTTTTGAAAACCTCAGTTTTTGTATAACAGTATGCCTAAAAAAGGAAAGAAGAAGGTCCAAGCCATGGAGGGCGATCCAGAGGTGGAAATTGTAACAAAGATGTAAATTATCTATGAAAATAATAAACCCTTCATTAGAATCGATCTAGAGTTTAGATGGGGTCAGATATATCAAATGATCAATGACTAGGCTGTCCCAGACACGGGTTTAGAATACATACCATTATATGCAAACATAAAGAAGTCAGCTATCATGAAGGTGTCTACCCGTCCTGAAATTTTCCAATGTGCCGAAGTAATCGGATGGATTCTTCCAAGGGAAGATGTAACCAAGATGATCTTGTCAAAAATTAATGGACAAGGTTTTTCTACCTACAACCCGACATATGTAGCTCAAGCATGTAAGCTACCTACACCTTAGATATATTTGATAGAAAAGTGGATAAAGGGGATAGACTTGGATGTTTTTGATTGTGTAAAGAAGATGATAGTTCATGGGAAGCAGTTTTGCACAAAGCCTTTTGGAGAATATGAAACTGCAAACTTACGTACCCCATACCGACTTCTAGCTTTGATGTTAAACCAGATTTTTGGACGAGCAAATGGAAATTTTCATAAGATAAGCTAGGTACCAGTGATTTATTTTGTAGCTACAAGGGGTACCATTTTCAACTGGGCTGATATGGTAGCAAACAATTTATCATCATGTATAAGTGCAACACTTGGGGGCTTGAAACAGAGAAAGTCAGAGTTCTATATGAGCACTTTCTTGATTGATTGCAATTTGTGCACCCACCTGTTCCCAGCACTGAATTGGAAATGGGATAAGACAAAGATCCTTGTATATTCTGCATACCGGCTTTTCTGGGCACACAAATACTATAGTTTCTATAAGAGCATGTGTGAATACTTCCTAATGCCGCTTTACAAGTTAATCTTCCTCATAGAATGCAACTGCATGTCTGAAAAGACATTGGAGATAGTGGAAGAGAATGGGAATTATTACCTCTCGGAGGAAGGTCTGTACCTAAGAATTTTGGGGGATCTAGAGCCCCTTCTTTGTTACCAAAGTATGCTACTAACTATGTTGTTCACAAAGAGGTGGTGAGGAAGCTCTACATAGATGAGATCGGGAATTTCTTATTTGATTAGAAAAAGGATGTATATCCACCACTTCCGCTCCACATAGGTAGTGATAAGTTTACCAAGGTGAAGAGTGCAGCAAAATTTGTGAAAGAATTAGAATACTTTCACTTTGGAGAAATTTTTTTTCACAGGAATGATTCAGAGAACAAGACTGCAAATTATTATTTGTCAGTAGGAGTGCATTTTGAATACACAAATTACTGGGATAAAGATGATGAGATATTTCACAACGCCTGCAATATGACAACCTTAAGCAGCGGATTCAAGAAGAAAATAAAGACTGTGGGAGGAAAAGGAAGCAGTAGTGGTACTGCTGAATAACAAAAGAAAGAAGAAGAAGATGAAAAGAAAAGAGAAGAGGAATCCCACATATTTTCACAGGAAGCAAAGCAATGATTAGCAGAGGAGGCACA
This sequence comes from Pseudotsuga menziesii, assembly GCA_001517045.1. Classification (NCBI taxonomy): domain Eukaryota; kingdom Viridiplantae; phylum Streptophyta; class Pinopsida; order Pinales; family Pinaceae; genus Pseudotsuga; species Pseudotsuga menziesii. Next base: position 44,465 of record LPNX010670149.1, read on the forward strand.
ACGGAAGAGACAGGAAGAAGAAGAGAAGAAAATGTGAGAAGAGACTGAAAGAATAAAAAATGAAGCGGTTGGCCGAGCAAGAGAAGTAGTAGAAAAAGCAGCCTAAGAACTTAAGCGGAAGGAGGAGGAGGACCGAGATCGTAAAAATATTGAACATGAACATGCCCATGATAACCCCTTGGATTCATCTGTCCCATGAAGTAGCACAACATCAGAAGATCCGGCTCCCTCGGTAGAGCTTGGACTAATTCCTTTCATCCCATCCCAAGAACATGCAGTAGATGACCTTAATACGATTTTCTTTGATTAAAACAAGAAAAGGATTGTGATGACAACCAAGAAAAGGATGGACAGTGGAGACCATGCTGTAGATATTATGGTAATAGAGAACAATTATACATGGGACTAATAAAGATCCTAAACTCCTTGCGATGGGAGATGTAGCATCATCCCTCGCCAATGTAGATAATGTTTGAAAAATGGTTGATGATATTGAATAGTATAAGGAGAAAATGTCCCAAATGATTGAAACCCTAAGGAAAGAAAGAGGAGAAGAAAAAAGCCTAAAAAGGAAGCATAATGAAACTCTCATAGAATTGGAGAGACTTAAAGAAGCATATCAAATTGTGCAATCAGACAAAGATGCCTTAGTATTGTCAGCTAATATCATTGAAGGAGAGAAAAAGTATCTTGAGAGAAGAGTTCTAGAATTAGAAAAGAAAAAGGGCGCATCTGACAAAAGATTTGAAGAATTAGAAATTCAGAACAGTTTGCTAGATAAGCAACTCAAGGAGGCGAATGAAAAACAGTTTGATGTTGCTCCTTTCCATAATCAAGCACCTTTGTTGCAAAAGGAAACGAATTAGATTTTATTGAAGTTGGCAGGAGAGATGTACAAAAGTAAGCAGATTGAGGCTAGATTGAAAGACATAGCACACAACTCATCAGAGTTCAGAAAGAAGTTATCAGATGTGGCAGAACTTATGTGGAACCACCTAACGTGGATAGGAGCTAATCTAACCTTCCCGACAAAAATGCCTCAGAAAACTACACGAAGTCTAAATATGGAAATGGCAATATTAAATTTCTTTTGCAAATGAGTATTAAGGTTGAACACAACCATTGATAGAACTGTGGAGAAGTGTACTGAGTTCTACAAACGAATGTGTTCAACCCACAATCAATGTAAATTTTTAGCGGGTACTCCAAATCAATACTTCTCAGCCAGAGAGGAGCATTTAAAGAACCTTCATGACAGGCTGCAGATAGGGGAATAAAAAATAACTAAGATCAAATGCGTTAGCGAGGAAGATATTAGAGTCTGGATTGTACAAGTTTCATTCCACAAGCATTTGTTTGAGGAGTTACCGAGTCAAAACTCACCTAATGTAAAGGAGATAGAATCCTAGTTGTCCAGGCATGAAATAGATGCACGTGTGTTGGAGCCAGCTGAATATCGAATAATTAATAAAGAGGCTCAAGCATGGGAATTTTTTATTAAGAAACCAACTGGGCGCACTGGGAAATAATTTTTTGTATTTATTTCCTTTTTCCTAGTGAGCACACTAGAAGACGAAATTTTGTAAACAAAGAGTCAGGGAAGCCCAAAGGGCATGGATAGCCAAGAGTATGTTTGTAAATATATAAGTAAAGGTAGAGTAGAATAGAGGAAGGACTTTTTCTGGCTCCCATATGCTGAAACTTTTTGTAAGGAGAACTACTTCTTTTTATAATAAAGAGGATTGAATTTTGTTGGAGAGAGGATTGCATGAGTTTCAAAGCATGTTGTGTAGATCGCTAAATAAAGAATTATTTATTTTTTAGCATGATGTACAATTTGGGAGATCGTTCTAAAACCACTAAACTATTTTTGTGTTATGAATGATTTCATTTTATGTTATGAATCTTATGCAATGATGAATGATGAATGCTTTCACTTCACAAAGCTATCTTTGTATTAATTTTCCACTGTATTTACGTATTCAGAATTTGTCACTCATTTGTAGAATTCTATATGAAAACAATGCAGTACATTATTCATATTAGTATTAATCTTGCTCCATGGGGATAGTTTAGAATACATTTAGATTAGTTGTTCTTTTCTTTCATAGAGTGACTGTGGGGCAGGAGCGATAAGACGTAGGGAAGACCTGCACATCTCTAGTGAGGTTCTTACCCACTATCACTTGCATTTAATCTAGGAACTTGCATATAATTCATAAAACATAAAATTACATAAACGGTGGACCAAGCTGCAACCAATAAAATAGATTTAAAACTTTCATTTAATTCTACGGTAGTCGGGCCGCTAACCGGACAGATTCCCCATACCAAACAATAAACGATCTAATTCAGAACAGTTATTGGGGAGAATCCCTACTGTCGGTACTTGGGATTTTCCAGGCACCAACAGTTTCAAAAAGGAATATTTTTCCAGACTTACCACCATACTAGAAGCCACTGAGAAGGTGTTGATGATAGTTCTGTAACCCAACCATTTCTTGAGTGTGCCCTTCCCAAAGAGAACCACATCGTCAACGAACAATAGATGCGTTAGTGTAACCCAATATGAGATCTAGACCCCTAAAATACTTCCACAAGTACGTGCAACCGAGATAAGACAACTCAATCCCTCCACTACTAGGATAAAGAGTAGTAGTGAGAGAGAGAAATCTTGCCTAAGGCCCTGACCAGCACCAAAAGGTGTAGAAGGTGTAGCATTAATTAGGACCGTGAAGTTTGTAGTATGCACAAACCCAATGATCCAATTGACCGTATCCAGTGTAAGACCAACGCGTAGAACAATAAGTCAAAGCAATGCCCAATTTACCCTATCAAATGCCTTGACCAGATCAAGCTTGAGTACCATAGCATTGAGATTACCGATCCAGATGGAGTGTAGATATTCCTGCGTGATCCCCACAGCTTCATGAATCTTCTAATATTTTAGGAAACCAAATTGTTCCGACGAGACCACCCTCTCAAGGATGGGTTTCATCTTGTTTGACAGTATCTTCATGATAACCTTATAAGACAGGTTACAAAGTGAAATCAGGCGATAATCTGCAAATGTATTGGGTCTATCACACTTGGGGATAAGTGTCATATGCGTATCATTGAGAGCTTGCGAAACAAAACCCTCTTGCCGGGACTGCTCCACCATCGCTCTCAGATCTTCCCCAACCATGTCAAAAAAGAAAAGGTAGAACTCAACTGACCAACCATCGGGCCCAAGGCTCTCATCCCTCGTGAAGCCCTTCAAAACTGCCTCCACCTCTTCCAGGGTAACCTCCTTTCCAACATCCTCACCCTCAGTAATGATAAAAAAATGTAGGAAAATGTTCAATAACCTTTAGCTGATCCAAAATACAGATCGACAAATCTTCTCGAAAGACCTTAGAGAAGTAATCTACTGCAACCACTAATTCAACGAAGGATCATCTGCACAAATATTACCATCACCATCCAACAAATCCCAGATGGCATTCATATTACGCTGCCCATTTGCAAAATTATGGAAGAATTTCTTATTTGCATCTCCTTCCGCATTTCAAATCGCACGTCTCTTCAACCTTAATGTCACCACATCACATGCCAATAGTTCATCTTTACGAGCTTTAAGTGTAGATCGCTGGGCCAATTCCTCCACCAAGAGAACCCCCGTGGGTGTAGATAAGAAAAGGTCATGAATCGTGGTTTCAATACCTGCCAATTCAGCCCCCCTAATAGCCTTATGATGACTCTCCCAAATCTTGACGTTAGCCCGTAGTTGTCAAAGATTGCCAACCAGCAAATCCATCTTTCCCTGCGCCATGGGTACCACCATTTTTGGCCAAAGTGCACAAACAAATGCCTCAAAATCCATATCCTGAAGCTAGGTTTGGTTGAACCTGAAGGGTGTGGGTGGTCTTCTACAAACCTCTCGCCACTCAAATCAAATAGGGAAATGGTCAGATATATCAGTGGATCTACACCAAACCCGATGTTGTGAGAGCAATGGGAGGAGTAGTTCTGCAACCAAGAATCTATCCAATCTTTTGCAAATACTCGCATGCCCTATGCGACCATTGCTCCACGTAGGACCCAACTTGTGGAGCAAAATGATTTTCGTTGTTTCCCCCTTTAGCAGCTTATGTTGTTATGCATTTGGTCTAGGTAACTTGTTATAGATTTTAGTAAAGAAATAATAATACAACTTCCAGTTATTTATGCAACTCGACCAACATAAATTTACTATGAATATTTGCCACACGAATATTTATCACACTTTTAGTACGTGGTATATCAATGTGGTATTCACAATTTATCAAGATTTGTGCTTAGTGCAACTAAAGTATGTTCCTCTTTGTTTTGATATCTTACTATTTGTCTTGATATCTTTTTGAGATTTAGTTGAGGTGATTTGCCTTTCAACAAATACATAATATTTAAGTTATTTAATAACACTTAATTTTTAATTAAAACTAATTTGACAAGTAATACTAGCAACAACCACATCAATTTTATTAAAGTGTGTCTATAGGCATAAATTTAGGCACATACTATAAGGAAAAACATTAATCTAAAAAGTACTAATTTAGACCTAGAGACTTACTGAGACACATTAATAAAATTAATGTGCTTGTTGCTAGTAACCGGTGAGCCTACAAACATACATGCAAAGTATTAGTAGAAATAATATTTTTTAAATAATAGTAATAATATGATACTTAATTAAATAAAAATATCACTTGATAAATAAATCTTAATGAAGTGATTTGATTTCATTAATTAACAATGTAATAATTATTTAATGATAATATCTTTTAATTATGATGTTAGATTTTAATTAATTAATTACATTAAGAATATGTTATTTAATTAAATTACTATATATTCAAAATAATAATGAAATATTATTATTTAATTCACTATCATTTTGTTGAATTATAAATTTCATTTATAGTTATGATGTATTGCCACAATTTGAATAGCTTTTACTTAAATTTTAATTAAAACTAATTAAACAAGTAACAATATACAAATTAAAATGTAGCTTTAAACAACACCAACACAACATTCATAGTAAAAAACTAATTTAATAAGTAATAATGCACAATTACACAATACATTAAGTTATTTAATAATACTTATTTTTTAATTAAAATTAATTTAACAAATAATATTACTTTATTTTTAATTAAAATTAATTTAACAATTAATAATACACAAAAAGTAAACTTTAATTAAGAATCAAAGACCGTTTAAAATGTAGCTTTAAACAACACCAACATTCATAAAATGTAACTTAAACAACACCAACACAACATTCATAGTATAAAACTAATTTAATAAGTAATAATCCACACTTAGACTTAATAGTGATTGAAAACACCGGATAAATATATTTATTGTAATAATTAACATCATTATACAGCAGCATAGTGGAGACCTTACAATATAAACATCCACTTATTTAACGCAATGTGGGATTAGAGCGGTTCGTGAATTTTTCATTTTATATTGCATTGGTGGGGCCACTGAGATATTGCTTCCAACCATTGCAATCATATGTGAACTTATCTTGATTTTGAAAATTAAGATAGAATAAAAGATTCCAAAGTTACATATATTTGGCTATCTCATTGGTTATGGGGAAAGTCATTCCACTATGGATACAGTGACATAGTTTTATTTATTCTTTTTAATTGTATCAAGAGCTTAAACTTTGCTATCCACTTGTGATATCTAGTAATGAGTCTCTTTTAAATTTATAATATAATATTAATGGCTAAAATTCCTCTAATCCTCATCCTCCTTAATCCATGGACCACCATTATGGCCTCATCATAATTGGTCACTTTATCATTTTTTGGGGGGCTTGTTGCTTTCAATAGTTCATCTCATTTATCCATGGATAAGAAGGTGGATAAGTTGTTCTGGATCAAGAAAAAGCACAGGGGAGAGGTGATCGTTAAGCTGGCTTATGACATGGTTATTGAGCAAGAGTTTTATGACCATTCACACTAGTGGACAAAGTGGCTTTGGAAAGAACATTGTTGGTTAAAGATTAAAATCTTCATGTGGCTTTGTCTTAATAGAAATATTCTCACCTGGGCTGCTATGTAGGCTCGTGGCTTTTGTGGACTTGGTAGGTGAATTTTTTGTAAATCTAATGGGGAGTCTGTACTTCATTTATTTGTTTCTTGTTCACGATTAAAGGATATATGGTCTGAATTAAAGGGATTCTACATCTTCACCTCGACATGGTAAGGCCTCTCCTTGTTTGAAACTCTCCATCGTTGGTTCATTGTTGAGAAGCAGTTCCAAGCACTTCCATTATTCCTAATATGGGAATGGTGGAAGGCACGAAATAGGGCCTTATTTGAAGATATGGTGTGGGATCGGAGCTTTGTTATTTCGAAGACTGTTGGGGCATATTCAAAGTGGATCAAGAAGAAAGTGTATAGGGAACGAAGATATTTTCCATTCCCTTCCATTAATGCAAGATCTGTTGTGGGGTATTTTGACGGAGCTAAGCAGGTTGGTATGTGTGGGGCATGGATGTTATTAAACTCATCCCTACGGTGGAGGCAAAGGGTTGGATGAGGGTTGGCAGCGTCATAAGTACCTTGGTGGAGTTGTTGGGGATGTAGGGCATTCTCTTATTGGAAAGACAATTTGGGATCGACGATATCCTTATTGTAGGAGGCTCTCAAGTTTTGATTAGCTGGGTAAGAAGAGAGAGTATTCTACAATCTTTACTGCTTGTTCACTGGATGGGGAAAGTGAGGTCGATGATCAATAGTTTTTGCGGCATATCCTTTCATCATGTCTTCAAAGAGTACAATTGCATAATGAGTGTTCTCTCTAAAAAAAATGCAATGGGAACATGGACGATTTTCCCCACTTTGAGGTTTGGTTTGATGGTTTCTATCCTGGACGGGTAAGATGAGTGTCACTTGAGCGGACACTTGTTTTTAGCTCTTGAATAATGTATTTTTTTGTACTGTATAGTTCACAGTCCCAATACTATTGTTTTATAGTTATCTATTTTGAGATAGTCGTACCTTTGAAACTTTTTTTATTGTAGTAAAATATAATAATTAATTTCCAAAGCAAGCCTGTATTTGAATTACAAAGATGTCGGCATTATTGTATCCCTCCTGTTGTATGTCATGATACAACTTTTACATATAACTAATGTTTTCTTTTGCTTGAAAAAAAAACAATTGTTGTGGCCTCATCCTTTTTCATAATTGATTGCTTTATCATTTTTGGGTCTAGTTGCTTTCATTACTCATTGACATCTAATAGTAGTTTTGATGAAGTTTTTTCTTTTTTGTTTAAAAAAATGCATAGTTACATATCAACCACATCAAATCCATAGATTATAACAACTTTCAATTCAAAGACATCAACTTCCATGACTAGAGGCTTGGTATTTTAGCGTTTTTGTCCTTTGGTCACATAATGGTGAAAAGTCAACCTACCTACCATCCAAGAGAACCATTATGAATATCATTAAGCTTTAGTAGGGGAATAGATATGCCATTAGTTTGGATTTCTTTAAATACACCTACAAAATCATGGCCATGGATTAAAGTGGAGGACAACCACTGAAAAAACATGTAAACCATTTATATATACCGGTTGATGTACATTGTTTGTACATTTTATTTGGTTATTCTAGTATACCTACATTCTTTTCTTTAACAATAGCATAGCACTTAACATTTGGTTTTCATCCCTTTGTTTTTTTTTATTAAGAGGATGGATCCATGGTATTAAAGCATGTTATGGATCAAATGGATACATAAGGATACAAAAATTCAATTTAGTAATGACATGCTTAAATTAAGTGAACGTTGAATGGACAAGAAGCCCTTTTAAAAGGGATAACTTTTTTAAATACAATATATCAAATACACAAGATAAGATGCTCTTTCAAATGAATCTCCTTTATGTTTATATAATAAGAGCTAAATGGTACATTACAATAAAGGGTTGTAATTGACCATTAAAGGGCTTAGCTGACTATTAATGACAACGCTAATATAACAATAGAAATGTAATATCTCAATATCCAAGGCTTAACGTGCTCCTCCACTTGAAACTACTGTTGTATTTAACACTTGATTGATTGTGGGTGTTTCTTTATGAAGAACTCATCTTCCCATGCTGCATCTTCTATTGATAGGTTCTTCCACTTGATGAGGTACTCAATAATTATTAGATTTCATAGTTGCTTGATCCATATTTCAAGGATTCTTTCAAGTTTTAGTATGATTTACATTTCTTTATTAAACTTTGGTGAAATAGTTGGAATTGGAATATTGTTCATGATTACCTTCTTTAAACAAGGAATATGGAAGACCAAATGAACATGTGAATATGGAGGAAACTTCAGTTTGTAAGCCATATTACCAATCCTATGCAACACTTTATAGGGACAATAGTACTTGAGTACTAATTTATTCCCCTTTTTTCCTTCTCGAGGGAGATTTGTTTATATCGTTGTAGCCTAAGAAATACCCAATCACCTACTTCAAAGTTCCTTTCACTACACTGTTGATAAGTTGTTTTATCATGTTTTGCGCTATTAAACCGAGTTGTCCTTGAATAGTTATAGAACCTCTTGTTTGTGCTCTATGTGATCCTCCATTGCTTAAACTTTAGGTTTCTCTCTTAAGGATGACACGATTTATGGAGGATGATAACTATAAAGTGCGATAAGTGGAGATATTTTAGATGGAGTATGGACGAAGTGTTGTACTAACTCTCTTAAGCAGGTAACTACTTAAAACATTGTGTTTGTTTATTAAATGGAGAGCAATGAACATAACCTTCACGACACTTGCTAACAATCTTAGTTTGTCCATCAGATTGAGGATGGTAAAATGAGCTATGAGACAGTTGAGTACCCAAACAAGAAAATACACCATTCCAAAGATTACTCATGAAATTCGTTCTATATCACTTACAATAATTTTGGGTTTTCTATGTAATTTCTCAATTATTTCCTTGAATATTGCAACTATTGTGTTTGTTTTAAAAGGGTCACGAGAAAAAGAAAAAAGGTGGGCACACTCTGCGAGTTTATCCACCACCACCATGAGGCTTTTCGTTATACTTTGGTAGACATATAATAAAATCCATCGATACCTCTTCCCAGTGCAACTTGACTTGGTATGGATAATGGTTCTAGAAGACCTGGGGTTTTTGTTGCCTCTGCTTTGTTTTGATGGAAAACTAAATATTCTGCTACAAATTTTTGAACATTTGTTTTAAGGTATTCCCAAAAAATCCTTCTAGACCATATGTTAAGTTTTTAGAAATCCTAAGTGTCCTCGTATCGAAGAGGTGTGTAGTTCCAAAAGGACCTATTGTTTGATTTGCAAATTGTTACAAATTTCAAGCATAATTGATCCTTAAACTAGAGTGAATCATTCTTGCACACAAATTTATCTAATGAATTAGGGGTATACTATATTTGTTGAATAAACTTCAAATTTTGCTAGCCTTGCTACCATTCTATCATTGCCATTTCCACCCAATTAGCCTGTATAATGGAAATAACACAAAGCAAGGCCTCATTTTTTTCTTCTTTCCTTGAAAGTGGATCCAACACCACAATATTTCCCCCATTTTTGTAGATAATTTCAAAGTGACAACCTAACATCTTTATAACCTATTTTTGTTTCTTGTATGAAGACTATCTTTGTTTTAAGAAGTATTTCAAATTGTTATGGCTTTATTTTAACTTGAAATGTCTTCCTAATATGCAACAACACCATTTCTTAACTGCATGTATTATGGCCAACACTTCTTTCTCATGAATGGGATTGAATGAGTTTTTTCCTTTAATTTGGTGACTTTGAAAAGAAAGTGGCCTTCCTTCCTAGATCAAAACTACATCAAGGCCTTGCTTCAAGGAATCACACTCCACAATAAAGGATTTTGTGAAGTCGGGTATGGAAAAGGTAGTAATTATACACACAACCTCCTTAATTTTTTCAAATTATAGGGTTTCCAGTTGAGTCCAAGAAAATGTTTTTTCCCAATACCATTGTTAGAGCTACTGCTATTTGATCATAGTTCTTGACAAATTTGAAATAATAGCCTATCATTTTCCTATGAATCCTCTAAGATTCTTCGATGTTTTGGGAATTGTCTATTGCACGATAGATTTAATATTTTATTACGGTTAAGTCTAGCATCCTCATGAGATATAATATGACCTAAATATTCCACTTCATGAACACCAAAGGTGGACTTGGAAGGCGTTGCATATAGTCTTTTCTCCTCCAATATATTTAAGACCATGCCAATATGTTTTAAATTCTCTTTCTAATATTGGTTGTAGATTAGTATATCATCAAAAATACTAACACAAGTATTTTGAGTAAGGACTTGAAAATGGAATCAATCAAGATTTATAATGTGGAAGGTGCATTAGTAAGGCCAAATGGCTTCTCCAAAACTCATAGTAATGATCAGTTGTTCTAAAAAAAAATTTGGGATTTCTTGTTCCTTCATTATGATTTGAGGACAACCTAAATAGAGATATAACTTGGTAAAGAAAATCACACCCTACATTAGTTAATGGTAGGAAAAAGAAACTTATATTTTTGTCATATTGTTGAGCTCTCTATAATCTAGACACACATGCCATGAAGTATCTCCTTTGTAGAAAATCACCACCAATGAAGAGCATTTTGTCTTGGTCGAAGGATGCTAATATCTAATATTTATTAAACCATACACTCAATCTCACTCTTTGATTATATGGGTATTTGTAAGGTCTAATGTTAGGTGGTGCTATCTTTAGTCGTAAATGAATATCATGATCATGCTCTTGAGTAGTTTAAATACTTTTGGGATTATATTCAAATACCTTGGAATTATTCTTGATAACTCTCTGGAGATCCAAGGGAATGAAGGGTTTTTCTTTTTGAACTTGTAGCGATCACAATTGTGCAATTACACCATTTTGTTCATTTTTAAACAATTTTTTCACACTATTAAAGCTTATCACTTGAGAGGGTTTTCCTTGGACAACTATTAGTTTAGTTTTCATGTATTTTAAGGAAAATCTTGATCTTGAATATGAAGACTCATTATTCCCAATGATTGCAACCATTGAACCCCCAATGAAAAATCAACACCTTCCATTTGGATTGCAACCAGTGGACTCCCAATGCAAAATCAACATCCCATTTGGATTGCAATAATTTGACTATCCATTAAATAATCCTCAATAGTGAGATTATACTATCGAACTTCTCTAAACAATTGATGACACCTCCATATGCAATCATTACTTAAAACTTTGGCACTAAATATATACAACAATTGAGAATTTTGTCTAATGAAGTTATGGGCACTTCCATAATCAATCAAAACTAATACCTTCTTATTTTTGATACATCCTTCTATCTTGAGAGTTCAAGAAGTGTTAAAGCCAGTGAAAGTATGGAAATATATTATTGGAGTAGTTACAATATAGTTGGAGAAGTCTCTTCAGTTTCTTGAGAGGGTTACAATATTTGTTCTTCTTCCTCTTCACAATGTCATGACAAATAATTTCTTCTCACTAGACTTATCCCTTTGTTGTACTTGTCATCACAATTGAAACATAGACCCTCTTATCTTCTTTCATCCGTTTTTTGAGGTGTCAACATTATAGGTTGATTGAATTCAAGTGTCGTAACGTAGCACTCTCTATAGATTTTATGGGAAAACCTTCTATTAGCCATATTATCATGTTGAATTCTTTTCTTTAAAGATCTCATAAAGAGATCCAACAAATTATCTTCAAGAATGTTATTCACTCTAAGACTCAACCTTTGAAATTATTGAATGTGATTTGTAACTAGAACTCTTTTCTTGGCATTTATCACTCGGCTAAATAAAGCGTTTCTTTTATATACGCACAATGTATTATCAATTCATCCATATAAACAAACCAAGAGACAATATATCACCTTTTCTGTAACACCCCGGTTTTGACCCCGTTTGAATTTAAATAATATGATGTAAATAATCATGGTGTGGAGCTCAAGGCAAAAGCCCCACCATCGATTTAGTGTTTATGTTTCGGTCGTTAAGATTTAGGTCGATGATGTTTTATGCTAGCTAAACATTATAAGTTTGGACATTATGTTAATTTGCAATTTTTAATTAAAATCCTACAGCCATCTATGTCAATGCAACAAAATGAGACGGGGGTATGAGTTTTCCTAAGTATAAGGGGGGGTTGGAAGAGTGGGCAGAAATTCGAAATGGGCAGAGCACCATTTGTAGGAAAAACGATTTTTTTCATAATTTTCTTGGACAAGAAAACACCAATGCCTGCCTTTCCTTCATGTGGTCATGTTTCACCTTCCCCCCACAATTTTGGACGGTGTTGAACGTTTTGGCAAGGGGATTTTGGCATTCACGCAACAAGCAAACAAAAATCACTTTGAGTCTTGATTCTTCAAAAAAAAATTCCTGTTCTGTGAATTGTTTTCCTTTTAATGATTTTCCAGTCTATTAGGACCGTTTCCTGAATGCGAATGCCCATAATCTGATTTGTGTTTCTGAATTGAGGGACCAGAAAATGATTTCATTTTTGGTAATTGCAGTAGTCGGTCTAGCTCAGGAAATGCTCAGAAATTTGTAATTGATGTGTGTATTCCTTGGCTTCTGTTACATTTTGTTAATCCCAGAACTGATATCTCTGTGTGTACATCCTCATTTGACATCTGAACTGATTTGGGAAATGGAAATGGAGTCTAGACTTGCTTGATAAACCTAATGTGTGAAGGAACCTCACATACCAATCTAGAAGGATGGTTTTCTTCTTTGCATACCCTGAATAGCACTGGAAGAGAAGGCATCGCCTGACGGACCGTGTAGAAGAGAAGGGGATGCTTCCTTGTGTTGGGTGTGTAAATGTTTGGAAATCAGGCTAGATTTGGTGTAGGTGTCCATAGCTCTAGGATTGAGCTCACTAGCTTAGTAGTCAGTCTTTCCACCTCCTTGGCAGCCTGATAAACCCAATTGGAAGGATGGCTTGACTGGTAGCCTGATAAACCCATTTGTTGGCTTGGTTGTGTCTCATGTGAATTTTGGCTTACTGTAGACCACTGTCTATGTAATCCTGATAAACCCAACTGGAAGGATGGCTTGGATGGTATCTTGATAAACCCATCTGTTGGTTTAGCTGTGTCTCATGTGAATTTTGGCTAAGTGTAAACCACTGTCTATGTAAACGTGATAAACCCAACTGGAAGGATGGCTTGGATGGTAGCCTGATAAATCCATATGTTGGCTTGGCTGTGTCTCATGTGAATTTTGGCTAAGTGTAAACCATTGTTTGTGTAAGCCTGATAAACCCAACTGGAAGGATGGCTTGGCTTGGCTGATAACCTAATAAACCCATATGTTGGATTGGCTGTGACTTGTATAAACTTTGGCTATGTGTAAATCACTACCTGTGTAAGCCTGATAAACCCAATTGTGTTGGCTTGGCTAGTTTTTATTATATCTTTAGCTATGGGGAAGTATGCTAGTATTCCTTATTCCTTGGGGAAATCATGCCCAGCTCGGGGGTGTCAGTGTTGCTGAGAGATTGATGAGCACACTGGCCTATGGTTGGGTGGAACACTGCAGCGACATAGCTGGTTGCGGGACAAGATTTAGATAAAGATAAGTATTTCTTTTGTTTCAATCCCTACAACTGTACTTGTTTATAAATGATTATGAATATGATGAATGCTTGAATGGAATGTATTTGATGCAGATGTATATTTTATGAATGATTTATATGTGTATGTAATTTTATTTCAATGAATTTTCTAAGCTATTATGGAGCTAGATCGGTCGGATTCGTGATGGCCTGAATGCTCAAAATCAGCTTTAGACTTAGAAATTTTCATGAACAGATCGAATTTCCGCATATTTTCCCTTCCGCAACTTGTGGAATGTGGGATGCAGAAATGTCATTTGGAGAAATCTGCTTTCCGCAATTTGTGGGATGCGGAATGTGGAAATGCGCTTTGCAGAAGTTTGGACTCCGCATTTTCCCTTTCGCAATTCCCTTTCCGCAACTTGCGGGATGCAGAAATGTTATGAAAATGACTGTTATGATATTGATAAGATGATGATTAAAATGAGCCTCATGATGAGCCTACTGATTGTTATTGTTATGATATAGATATTATGATATATCTATAACTTGATGGGTTAGCTTAAGTGGTTGAGAGTGCACTTGAGCCCTGTATGGAGAGATCTTGATGCTAGCGGACATAAATTAAAAATATTAAAAGATAAAAAATGAAAAATATAAATTATATATAGACTTAAATAATAATAAAATTTAAACTAGTTATGCTAGCCGATATAAATAAAAAATATTAAAAGATAAAAAATGAAAAATATAAATTACATATAAACTTAAAAAAATAAATTAAACTAGCATCTAGATCCATTTTAAACCCAGACATAATTTCAGCAATTTTTTAATAATTTTAAATAACATCAATAATGTATGTATAGCCTTTGTATTTAGTAATTTATTTATATAGATTTAGATTCAAAAAGTATTGATTAATTCTCCAAAACTCCCATTGCATTTGAAATAAACATCTCTTATATTTTCTCATTCAATTCTTAGTTTAATTTAACGAGAAATTCAAAATTTCAATAAAAACAAGTATTAAATAAAGGCTTTTCTTACTTCAATTTCATTGAGAAATTCAAAAATTTAATAAAAACAAGTATTAAATAAACGCTTTGAAAAAGAATTAAAAAAAACATACACCCCTTTATTTTATCTTTATAAATCAAATTTTATTTAATTATATATTTTATTTATAAAAAATAATAAAAACTTTACTAATTTAAAAAGTAAAATTGAAAAACAAACTTATAAATGTAAAATAATAATAATAATAATATAATTAGTAAAAGTAAAACCAAATTACAACACTGACCCTAATTATTTCCATATTTTACCTATATTGAATGATCTGATCGAAACTATTTCTATATTTTGCTGAGTTCGAGTTTGAATTCAAAACTGATAACTACGTTGCACAAAAATATGAAAACCAAATTCCAACAGTGGATTCTATTTATTTCCACATTTTACCCAATTTTGAATGATCTGATCAGAACTATTTCCAAATTTTACTGAGTTGGAATTTGAATTCAAAATTGGTAACTATGCTGTGCAACAATTTTAATCACCGACTTACTTAATTTTTGTGCATATCCATGTGGTATTCACAAGTTTAATTGGGATTCCGTTCCTCCAGAATCCACAATTTTAATTGGGATTCCGTTCCTCCAGAATTCAGAAAGTTCAGGTTTTTCACAATATTCCTTCAAGAAAGTTTTTCCGAGATTTATTCTGTTCAAGATTAAGCCGATGTGTTTTGCGTCTCAACGCTGAGATACTAGAATTTACTGGGTAATTTGACAAAAGTATTAACCTACAATTACAGTTTAAGTAAGGATCAAAGGCTCAAGGTTTGTGATAATGTAGCTTTAAACAAAACCAGCACAATATTCATGGTGTAAGACTATTTTAACAAGTAATAATCCACAATGGCTTACATAAAGAAACTTTAAACAGCTCCAGCACTATATTCATGGTCGTACTCGTTATTAATAATGTTGGAACTCCACCACAGTGGAGACCTTACAATATAAACGTCCACTTATTTAACGCAACGTGGGATTATAAGAGCGGTTCGTGAAGTTTTTCATTCTATAAGGTATTGTTGGGTCGGCTACGCAAAGATCCCAAGTTTTTCAAGCCAATGCCACCCGCATTCAGTACGTGCGGGTGATATACCGCAGCAATCGCAGCTCCAATCAGCGGACCAACCCAGAATATCCACTGCAATGCAATACATTAAACAACAATAAATCACAGTCATGAGGATTGATTTCGGTGGATATATATTTAGATCAGTAAAACACAATGCCTCCAAACATGGATTTATAGATATTATAATTCTTACGAGGTCGTCCCATGTTTTTTTATGGCCGTAAATCACAGCGGGCCCAAAGCTCCTGGCAGGATTGATGCCTGTGCCTGTGATGGGAATGGTTGCCAAATGGATCATGAATACTGCAAACCCAATTGGAAGCGGAGCCAAAACCTGCATAAACCATTTCTCACATTAAGGATTTCATTTCATCCATGAATGGATGTATGGTTAAAACCAAGGTCGCTCTATATCTATATTTATATAAAAATATAAAACGTGGAATCTGAATTGTATTATGTACGGGGATGTGGGAGTCGCGGGCTTTGCGCTTTGGGTCTGTTGCAGAGAAGACAGTGTAAACCAAGAAGAAGGTGCCGATGATCTCGGCAAGAAGGGCAGCTTTCTTGGAATAACCGGCAGATACAGAGTTCGATCCTCCTCCGTTGGAGACGTAGAAGCTCCCCTGAATACCGTTCACAAGGGCAGTTCCGGACAGGGCACCCAGGCATTGAGCCACAATATACAATACGGCGCGAGGAAGGGAGACCTTCCGTGCGAGAAAGAGGGCAAACGTTACTGCCGGGTTGATGTGACCCCCTGCGCATGACACACATTGATCAGCTCAGCCTTCAATATATATATGAAATGGAATCAAATTATGATCCGGGGCACTAGAATTTTCACTCGGCTAATTCTTATACCTGAAATTCCCGTTATGCAGTAGACGAGAACGAAGATCATTCCTCCGAAAGCCCAGGCTTCTCCCAACAAACCAACTCCGCTGCAGTTGCCTTTGCTTTGTTTGTTTTCAACGACAGTCGTGAGAGTTATGTAGAGGAAAAGCAGCGTGGCAACGAACTCAGCAATGACGGCTCTGTACAACGAGAATAGCTTCAATTCTAGCGAATCAAAGAGAGGGGCCGGGGGATGGTCCCCGTAATCGCTGGTATGTTGTTCTTCGCCAGCTTCTACCCCCATAACTGCCATCCTGATCTTGTTCTAAGCTTAACAGCAAATTCTGAATAGATACTATACTGTCTGGATTGGAGAGAGCAAGGCCTTCGATTGGTTAAATAGTATTGTGGCGCGCTAACGTACCGTGGACGTCACACGAGCATAGAGTATAAGCGAACTGGATTTGCTGTAACGTTTGGGGACCCGTTTCCTCCTGTCAGCTAAATTTTAAAAAGAGAAAGTAAGGAACAAGGCTGCACTTGTCTCGCTGTAAACTGTAAACTGCAGAAGTTGGTAGGATAGGATAGGCCTGGCATTTCGTATTCGCTTGTAATTTAGCTTCCGTTGACATCAATTGCGATATGTTAACTTATGACGTAGATATTTTCTCATTAATATTTGCATTGTATCTTTATATATATTTCTCATGATGTATACATTTTGTAATTAATATTTGCATTGTATCTTTATATATATTTCTCATGATGTATACTCTTATGCTTCACACTTGAAAGAAATTTTAATTTCATTTTGGAATTAAGTGATGAAAATGGTAATGTTGTTAAAGGACAAATTGAACTCCAAAGAATGGAAAAACAATATTTTGGGGGGATGTTTAAAGATTCTAGTCATTGTTCATTGAAAGCATAATTGGAAAAGATAAAACATTTTTCAATTTTCTTTAAGGAGGAAGAAGGAGAAAATTTGGGGAAACAGGTTACTCTTGAACTTTTTCTTCTTTTTTAATATTATGGGGAAGATTTACTTGTTATGGCGGAATTTTCCAGAAAAGATATTTTGGAAATGCACGATTCTCAAGGTGGCTTGAGTTCCAAGAGGAGAGGAGAGAGAACGAAATATTTCCTAGAAGGAGAGAAACTCGGTGTGATTTCCCTTGAGGCCATACTACTATAAGTCACTGCACAAAAAATGCGGCAGTTATAGGCAAACTCGTTGTGATTTCCCTTGAGGCCATACTACTTAAGTGGCTGCACAAAAAAAAAATATTGAAATTTGTTCAGTCCTTACAATGGCACAATTTTCGAAATCCGTATAGTCCATATAGTGGCACGAAGTTCGAGGTAGATTTTATGCTTAGATTTTGAATTTATTTTTTTACACTACTGGATTTTTTAATGTATTTACCTACTATTGTAACTCTGAACTCGTTTTCCCAGAGTGTGGGGTTTTTCCAAGGTCGTTTTTTGATTAAAATACAAGGTATTATTTGAATTTTTCCACTACAAATTACATTTATCAATAATATATCAGCCTCCGGATAAGTTTATTTATGCTTGGGTGAAGTATAATATGGTTGGTTTATCTTCATTAGCTTATATCAGTGGTTCATAAATCATTTGACAGAAATTCTTAGTGGTTGTTATTTGAGCAAAGATTTGAATTTTCTCAAATTATTAACATGGCATCAGAGTTAGGGCTCTCAGACAGAGAATGCAAGTTATTTGCATCAAAAGTGTTGGTTCAGTACAACTGCATATATGCAAGAGATTTGTTGTGTGACAACTGAGAAGTGAAGTTTTTACAGGTGAGTAGTGGTTGTTTTGTTTGTGAGCAGTTTGTGTATTTTCATACTCTCATAGAAATGACCGCCATTTTAAGGTTGGAAGATAGGCTAGATAGAGCATGGAATTTTGTTCCATGGAAGGCTAGGATAGCGCTTATTTTGGAGGAGAATGAGCTATGGGATGAAGTGGTGCATATCACACAGACTAATTCAATTCAAGTTTGTGCTTCCACCAATGCACAAGCACTAACATCCTTTAACAAAAAGGACATCAAGGCTAGGGAGATAATTCTTGATGCAGTAAAGGACCATGTTATCCCACATATCTCAGGTAAAGACCATGCATTTAAGATGTGGGATGCTTTGAATAGCTTATACAAGAGTTCAAATGAGAATCAAAAGATGGTTTTGAGGAAAAAACTAAGATAAACCAAAATGACCAAGAGTGAGAATCTTTCTTCTTACCTGAACTGCATATCTCAGGTTCGTGATGAGTTGGGTGTTAATGGAAAGAAAGTGGATGATGAAGAGTTGGTGAGAGTAGCCTTGAATGGTTTCTCTCAACCTTGGCATGATTTTGTATGTGCAGTTGTAGCCAGAGAGAACTTGCCTTCATGGGATATACTTTGGGATGACTTCACTCAGGAGGAGCTAAGATCTATCTCTACTTCCATAGGTCAGCAGAAAGAAGTTGATGAAGAGAATGTGGCTCTTGCAGCAAAGGGAAGGAAGAAGAAAGGTGGATCGAGCAATGGAGCCAAGTATGAGAAGCACATGACCAAAGTGAAATGCTTTATTTTCCAGGGATATGGACACTATGTTGGGAAGTGTCGTCACAAGAAGAAGAACAATAAGAAAGAAGAGTATGAGGTTGTCACTTCAGCTAAAGTGGAAGAGTTTGCAAGGAATTTTGAGAAGGAGTTCTCGCTGGTGTCATTTGTTTTAGGTAGTAGCATGGATGAGCGCGAGGATAGTGGATCATGGAACTTTCATTGTAGAGTAGCATGCCATATGATAGGGACATGAGCTATGTTCCTGGAGTTGATGGAGATTGGCAGAATTATGCTTACGAGGATGGGTATGCCGACACCGATGCAGTAGAGGGAGTTGGAAGAGTCCTATTCCAACTCGAGTATGGTGGTTATCTAGAGATTGGCGATGTGTTGTTTGTTCCGAAGATAAGAAGGAACTTGCTCTCAGTACCAGCTCTGGAATATGATGGATAGGCAATCCTTCATGTGCAGGAATGGGTTATTATTTATCCAGTGAGTGAGGGCATGGATGCAGCATGAGTGATTGACACTCGGGAGATAAATGTATTTAGGTTGAGAGAACAACTTGTAGATGATGAGTTTGGTGGGAGGTCAGATTCAGTAGCAATAGTGATTGTAGATAGTAGAGAGAATTCTCGCACCTCAGTGAGGAGATCGAGATGGTATGATATGAGTCTAGAGGATGAGCAAGAGAGTGAACAAAACTCTCAATTCAGAGTGGTCTTG
This sequence comes from Pseudotsuga menziesii, assembly GCA_001517045.1. Classification (NCBI taxonomy): domain Eukaryota; kingdom Viridiplantae; phylum Streptophyta; class Pinopsida; order Pinales; family Pinaceae; genus Pseudotsuga; species Pseudotsuga menziesii. Next base: position 64,408 of record LPNX010670149.1, read on the forward strand.
CACACACCTTTAGCTATTGATCACGGGGGATTCACTTATTGACCAATATCCTATCACGTTAGTTCATATTGTGGGTTTTAAGATTATAAAAAATCGAACCAATATATTGCAGGTATTGGGGGGATGAGGGGTTTAAGGTGGGGGTGGGTAGGGTGGTTTATAAGGATTGAGGTATAAAAAGGGGTGGGGAGGATGTTTTAAGTATTGGGAGGGGGTTTCCACAAAAATTGTTTGGGTTAATATCTCTCGAAATTAAGGGTATTCTTTAATATCCCACGATCGCACGTGCTATGTGAGATGTTCACTAAGTGAAGTCCCCGTGCTGTTGATCCAGTACAGGAATCTAAGGATCTTTTAGATCCATAGGGAGCACTTTCAACAGTTGGAAGGAGTAGACTAGAGAGTGATCTAGGTGGATTTGATGTTAGAAGTACATCCCTCTCTAAGAGGGAGTGTTATCATTTTGTAGCTCGGAAGTACTCCTGCATCAGATTCCTAAGTGCAGGAGTCCAAGGTGATGTGAAGTCTCATTTAATGTCATTATAAGTGACTTTATTAATGTTCATTTATTAAAGTACCTTTTTTTATGTGACTTCATGATTTAAAAGTGGGTTGCACTTTATTATTTTTATAAAGTGACTTTAATTCATAAAGTGTACTTTTATGATATTTAGGGAAAAGTGACTTTTCAAAAAGAAAAGATTTAGTGTATAGTTCACTTAGGAAACTTAAGTGAACCTGAGATTAGATCTCAACCATGGATCTTGAGATCAAGATGTAATATCAACGTGGAATTCAAAAGGTCATGAAGTGTTACCGTAATGGGTAAATAAATGAAAGTTTAAGACTTCGTTTGCACACATCCAAGAAGAGAATTTCTGGAGAGGCATGATTCTCAAGGTGGCTTGAGTTATAAGAGGAGAAAAGAGAAAGGAGGAAAGATTTCCTAGAAGATGGTCTACTGAGCAACAGAGAAGAGTGTGACAACAGGAGAGGGTAGCACATTTCCCAAGGCATGGGATCATTTATGAGCACAGAAATCGAGATAGCCAGCCCACATTTTGAGGAGAGAGAGTGGGTGTGATTTCTCAGGACACCATACTTCTGTAAGTGACTACATAGAAAACGAGGCAGTTCTGTGCATGTTTTTCAAGAAGAAAAATAGAGGCACTCATTTCTAGGCAGCGACACATTTTTTCAGGAACTTTTTTTTGAAATCCATACAGTCCGTACAATGGCATGTTTTTCAAAATCCATACAGTCCATATAGTGGCACGAAGGCTGAGGTATTTTTTATGCTCAGATTTTGAAATTTTTTCTGTAAAGTACTAGAATATTTTTATGTATTTACATGATGTTGTAACTCTGAGAAAAAATGTTTCTCATGAATTAAATTCTAGGACTGGTTTTCCCCAAAGTGTGGATTTTTTCTAGGGTCATGTTGATGCCTGGAAATTCTCAGGCGACAACAGTAAGGGATTTTCCCCAATCAACATTCCCAAATAGCCCGTTGACTGTTTGGTATAGGGAATCCGTCCGGTTTACGGTCCGAATACCGTAGGTCAAGTAACAAAACAAAGGTTTCACCAGTTGCGGCCCGGTCCACTGAGTTTTTGTATTTTTTGACTTAATGTATGAGATGCATATACCTAATTAACCATGCAGGGTGACGAGGATGCAGGAGCAGTCACAATGTGATGTGCAGGTTCTTACCTCTCGTCTTAAGGCTCACATGCATCTATATCACATATGCAGTAATGAAATGAACTAACTATCTATCTATCTACCTATCCCCGGGGAGCCAGAATATGGTTTATTTATGAGTAATGTGGATTATTCATGCATTATAAACAGAAATTACAGGTAGCTGATATTCTTATCTACACCACATGAAAGATTAAAGATATTTCAACAATCAGATAGCCAACTATTTCATAAGCAGCATACATTACTCATAGTGACATTTCCACAAAAATGAACCAGAAATCGTTTAAACAAGAACATAGGTTCAGAGAGTTAGAACGATCTCACGGTTGATGGACAAAAACTGGAAAACAAAATAGTTCATCTTTCAGTCATCCACAGCATAACATTTGGAAATTCCACCAATCTTTCTCCAGCAGGCAAACCATATTTCTTTATTACAAAGAGAAATAGTTCTTCTTACAATATTGCTTTCTAGTCTAACTGGGAAAAAGCCCCTTTTCCCTTCTAAGCTTTCTATCTTTATACAAAAGGGTGAGACTGTTGGGCTGCCCAAAGTGACCTTTGGGCTTCCCAACCCCTCATTTCCCAACGTTCTGCTTTTCTTAAATGTTTTACAAAATAGTTACAAAATACAAAAGGTGACCAATCCCTCACGAGGAGGGCCCCACTTGGCTGTCTAGAAACTTCTTCCAAGCCGCAGCATTAGAGGCAATGCCCTCAAATGCACAGGGTTCAAAAACTGAATGTTCATTTCAAATTTTTCGGCCTGGTTCTTTATAGCTTCCACTCTGGCTGCGCTTAACCGAAGCTGGTCTTCCAAGATCTGCACACTAACTGCTGAATGGCCTATTTCGCTTCTCAGAATCCGGTCATCAATGGCCTTAATGTGCTACATTCTTGCTTCTTCACCCTGATATTTCTTCTGCAAAAACTCCAAAAATGAGTCATGGTCCAGGAAAGCCTCGAGCCTCTGCTCAGCCTCTATTTGGCACTGGTTGTAGGTAATGAGAAGTCTTATGAAAAACTCGGTGCATAATCCCTTTGTATTTTTAACTGCCTTCTTGAAATATTCAGTGGTGTTGATGGCGAACTCTACCAGATCATAATCCCGCTTAAGGGCCTGTTTATCTTTTGATGGCAACTCTGCTGGAGTTTCTTCATTGTTTTCCAGCCTCGCGATTCTTGCAGTCAGAACCTCTTGGACGTCCTGAGATTTGTCCACAAAGTAAGATGCAGTTTCCAAGATCTCTTCCAATCGTCCATCGATCTGCAACACTCTACATCTTTCATCTTCAACAGCAGTCTGTAGCTGCAGCATCTCGGCCTTTTGGGCCAAGAGATTCTCTTTGAACGGCTGGAGGTTAACCTACTGTTCTCTTGCTACCTCAAGAGCAGTTGTTAGCGAGGAAATCTGTTCCTGGTGTTCCTTCTTCAGTTCTTGGGTGTGCAGATCATTGGCCTCCAAGAGGATCTTTTGCTGCTCTTCTAGCTCCTCCACCTTTGCCAGTAGCTGTTCCTTTTCAGTTCTTAACTCTTGGTATTCTTTCTGTACTCTCTCCAAAGACTCTTGTGTCGTTTCCAGCACTTGTATTTCTCCTTGGAGGGACTGTACTTCAACTCTTGAGGACTTCATTTCCCTTTGCATATCTTCATATTTCCTCTTGAGCCTGTTGCTTTCTTCCCTCTCTTTCCTCAATGTATCTTTCAACTGAGCAGAGGATTTCTTGGACTGCTCCAAGTCAGTTATTATTTTGCCTACATTATCCTCTGAAGCTTGGATAAATGCATACCTGGCTCTTAGGGTGAATCTTGGATCTTGATCTGTTCCTAACATAACAGCTGTATCCATTATCATTTTACCAGGTAGACCTTGCGCCTCAACTTTCCTCTCTGTTCTCTTATTATTCTCTTTGTTGCCCTATCATAATATATAGTGTTGAAATCAGGGATTTCTTCCCCTCTTTTCTGAACAAAAGGAACCAGCTTGAGAGTGGGGACCATGGGAGTGCTGGCAACAGGTACTTGTGGGTCCTGAACCTCGGGGTTCTCAACATCTTGGGTCTACCCTCCAGCTATGTCAAAAGCTGACTGTTCTGTCTCAGTCTGTGTCAACTTCAAACTCTCTGCCTCCTACTTTTGTAGCTCCTCATCGAGCTTTCTCTTCGCTTCTTCAGCTGCTTTTCTAGCTGCTTCTTCTGCCTCTTTAGCTGCTTCCTGGGCTTTCTCAGCTGCTTTTATTTTCCCTTCTTCTTCAGTATGCATCCATTCTGCAGCTTCTTTTGCCAACCTCTGAGCTACTTCATTTCTCCTTTTGGCTTCTTCCTCAGCCTTAGCCTGTTCATCCCCCTTTCCACCTTTGGTGGTGATCTTCTTTGTGAATCTCCTCTTCAGTGCTGTCATGTTCGGGGCATTTCGGAAGACAGATTCATCCCTATCAAAATGGTGGGTATATTCAAAATGCACCTTGTTTTCTTTACAATGATCAACAACTTTACTGTGGGAGTCATTTCTGTGATAGGGCATCTCGCCAAAATGGAACCTCTCCAGCTCTGCTACGAATTCATCAGCTTGTTTCACCTTAGTGAACCTGTAGCTTCCTAGCTTGAAGGGCAAGGGCGGATAAGCAGTCTTCTTATGCTCAAACAGAAAACTGCCTATTCCATCCAAGAACACTTGTCTGACTGCCTCCTTATGGACAATGTAATCAGTTGCGTATTTTGGCAGTAGGGAAGGTGCTCTCGAGCCTCCAAACATCCTGAAGTACAAGCCATGTTCGGTCAAATAGTAGTCTGCATAATCTTCTATTACTAGCATGGCCTCCTCCGACATACAATCACACTCTTTCCGAAAAATGAGTGTGTATAGCGGCATAATGAAGTGCTCACAGACTTCTCTGTAATGGTTGTGGTACTGGTGTGCCCACAATGGTCTATAAGCAGCATAGACAGGCATTCTTTCCCTGTCCCAGATGCACCTGAGACCAGGGAAAGGCTAGTTGCATAGTATACAGTCTATGAGTATTGAACTCATATAAAATTCAGACCTTTTCTGGGACTCTCCTCCCAAGGCTGAGGCCAAGCAAGAAGAAAGACTGCTTGATACAAGGCTGGCCCAGTTGAAGATTGTCCCTTGGGTTGCCACATGAAAAAAGATGGGTATCCACTCTAGCTTGAAGAATCTACCATGAGCTCTCCCAAAGACCCTATTAGGCATCAGAGCTATAAATCTATAGGAAGCCCTCAAGCTCGTTGTATCATACTCACCCGTGGGTCTGTATCGGTAATGTTTTCCCTGCAATAGCATTCTCTTAAGAGTCTCTACCAGGTCCATTCTAATGCTACTCAGTCGGTCATCAGACAAGAATACTTGGGCTTCTGGCAGGTGATAAGCCAACGCCACATATCCAGGGCTAAATGCAGCATAGCCCTGTCTTTCAACATTTTCCAGAATCATTGTGGTTACATCTGCCCGGGGCAGAATCCAGCCAATTACCTCAGAGCATGGGAACAGCTCTGGTCTGGTGGCGACCTTCATAAGGGAAGATCTTTCAATGTTTGCATATTTGGACTCTTCTTCTAAGCCCATGTTGGGAAATTCTCTTCGGGTAACCAGTCTATAGATTCCCCCCCATTGGTATTCAGGTTCCACACCAGAAATGCATTTAGTGTCTTCATATACGTATTCTGTCTTGGTGACCACTTCTACTTCTGGCTCTTCTTCGACCACAGGGGCCTTCTTCTTTTGTCTCTTTGACATTGTGAGCTCGAATTCTTCCTGCCATATATAACATTGTAACATTAAGCAATTCCAATTGCAGACACTTATATGTGTATGACCTTACTAACAGAGCTATTGAAACATGATGCACATTGCTCAGTGAATTAGTCTATGTCTAGCATGATTGAAAAGATTTATATGCAGTAATATTATGCAAGCTACCACTGTTTTCCAATACCAAACATTTCTCACAATGCAATCGGATGGAAAAACATCTACATTAGCGCAAAGGAAACTCCCACTCTCTACGGGTGCCATTATCAAAACACAGCGCGGGACAAATAGGGGAAAATTACGCAAGCCCTCAAATGAAGCTTTTAACAACACCACTACCCTTGCGAATTCTGGTTAACAAACTGAACGCCGTGATGTATCCCCTCCACAGGTTAGGGTTTAAAAATAACTATGCGCGGAACAGTGCGGCTAAATGCTGGCTATTCGAGGATGCGGGTTTTTAGGGCGTGTTTGATCAAAGAAAAACCCCCATAGAAAACTATGGTACAGAATTATGCATCGCGGTACACCCTCTTCCTCGGCCCACTACGCGCGAGGTTGCAAATGGAAAGCCGTGGGCAAAATACTACTTCGGGGTTAAAATGCCCCACCCCATGGTCAAAAGGATAAAAACTCCACCTTTACAGGCATCTAATTGAACGGGACGAGGGAGACGGCCGGGGAAGCAAACCATCATAGAAAACCACCAACAGTTCAAACGGAAAGGGAAAAACGAAGAGCCTACCTGGCAATACGGCGAGTATGGCGGGTCGACGACGGTCAGGATTCCACAATTGCCACCTGGATGCAAGTACACCGACTGAGGAGTCCTTCACTAGCTTGAGAACACGACATCGCGACAATGACAATGCTCGACAGTCGAAAAACAACAATAGAATAATCCAACAACTCGACTCTGTTTATATACACATGACCAAACTTCAGCGGCGGGTAAAAGATTGAATGGCGGACCGCCTTTGGGTCGGAAGTTGAAAGCCAAATTCCTTCCGCAACGGCGGATGGCCAGAGCGTTAATCCATCCCCAGAAATATGCATGGCGGGAAAAACTAAAAATCGGATGTCGGAGAGTTTTCTAATCGGAGGTTGAAAGTATAACTCCTTCCGCAACGATGATAGACCAAAACATAACATCATCCGCGATGATGGGAATAACATGGTGAAGAAAACATCGGACGTCGGAGAGTTTTGAATCGGAGGCTGAAAGCTTATTTTGCTCCGCAACGGCGGAAGGTCGAACCAAAAATCCTTCCGCAACGATAGGGATAACCGGGAGTCAAGCCTGAATCGAAAGAAAATGGTTAACACGTCGGCAAGATCGGTGCTTCCTTCATCCGCAACGGCGGAACCGTCAAGCGTTCCAACGTCCGCAACGGGACTTAAACCGGAAGAAACAATACTTAAAGGCTCAAAAATTTTAGAGCTCTAGCAACCGCAATGGTGGAAAAGAGAAGACTTCGGGCAAGCGACTAAAAGCTGACGCGTCGGTTGGCGGATCGCTTTATACATCGGGCGTTAAACCTCTTTGGGAGCCGCAACGGCGGAAGAAATGATCAGAAAAAATTCCGATGCAAAACCACAAAGCATCCGACATGAAAACAAAGAAATCGGAAAAAATTAATCGAAGTCAAACTGAAAATCTATCCGCAATGGCGGAAGCAGAAGTGACAATGGTTCCGATGCAAAACCAAAACCCAAGCGATTTCGCCAACCGAATCGAGAGCAAAGTCGAAGTTAAAACTAAAAATCCATCCACAACGGCGGAGAAGAAAATGACAAGTATTTCCGATCTAAACCAAAAAAGGCCGCCGACGTGAAAGACCGACGGATCGGAAGACGAAAACGCATTTCCTTCCGCAACGGCGGAAGACGAAAACAAAGACTCACCTGCAACGACGGAAGATCAAAACAAAATACCTTCCGATTTAGACAGGCTTCAAACGCAATTAAAGGCAAATGATGAAGGTTTGATCAATCATTGAAATTCTTAATCAAAAATTGAAAAACAACTGTAGATCAATCCAAGCATAAGCAAGTCTTTCTGAAACATTCTCAAACCAAATCCAAGAAGACAATCAAACTAATTCAAGCAAAAGGAGGGTCCTAAATTTTTTTGGAATTTTGGGAAATTCGTTGCAGCTACAACAATTGGCGACTACCTGGTGAACCCCAAATTTCTGAATTAACTCCTTCCCAGTGCAAGACCATCTGAATAAAAGTTGAAATCTTCTAGATGTTTGTATCCCTAGGCTGGCCAACTTAAGCATTTAAACCATTGAGAAGTAGTCTATTCTTTGGGAAATGGTAACATCAGAAATATTGCAAGTCTGAATAACTCTTTTGAGGCCAAATAAGTGAGGTTTATTTTTCCTGTCCTTAAGTAGTTTCCAGCTTGGACACCACAAGATTGTAACAGATAGTAAACAATATTATCCTTTTGTTCCTCATTCCCATGCCAACTGCACTTTTGTGCCTTTTGAACTTTAGTTCTTTTGATATGAGTCCTCCTGCATGCCTTTCTTACTAAATTTTAATTCAGGATCCTCTATCCCATAGTGTCCTTTTGTGTGAACAGTGTACTTCATACTCCAGTTCACGGACGGAGAGGATCTTGTGGCAATTTAGTATTTCATGCTTTGATACTTTGCTTTGATATGTATTGTTTTTCTTTAAGGAGTTTTGACTCTTGATAGATTTTAGCTTTTCTGAAATTATGGCATGGGATCATTTATATATGATATACCGTTTACCCTACTTCCTTTCCCTGGGTTTTTCGCTGTCACCCCCTTGGATATTTAAGATGTGAAATGGATGGAGCCTCGAAATAGTATTCCAGACCTCTTTACTTCTGAGTTATTTACAGGGGTTAAGTAAGACTTCAATGAATGCATTTCCAGTTAGGAACACTGCTACTAGAAGACATTCTATACTTTAAAGCACAGTATTTTGCTCAAGATTTCAGTTAATAAAGAACCCTGATGTTTCCATTGCAACCAAAAGTTTGCCTCTTTATTCAAAACAAAAAGAAATGCTAGCAAAGCAATAAAAGAAAAAGCATCAAAGCATTAAAGAACACAAAACAATTTATTTATGTACCAAGCAAAAAGAAAAAAAAATTCGCCCACTCCTGAAAAAATTTAAATCTAGAGAGCTAAAGGGTGGGCTAGATCATAGACATGAGATCTCTAACCATGGTCTAGCTGGGCTAGTTTTGAAACTGAACACATGCCTACTATCCTACAATCATCTCTTACAGCCTAAAGAAGTTGAAGGAGCTCAGGCTGAGTGTCAGTCATAGAACTGGCCTGGCTTGAGGTATGATGTCTTAGATTACACTCAGTCAGATAGTTTCCCAGGACAGAATCAGCAGATTCATTTCCTTCCCCTAGCTTAGTGACAGTATACTTCATATAAGGCTCTCTCCAAATCTTAATCATATTTGGGGTACCCTTGAGAGGCAATAATAGATGAGACCAATCCGAAGCAAAATATCCTTTTAACCTGGCAGACCAATCTCTGTTCATAATAAGCCCATATCCACTAGGTATGTCAGCCACAGTGATGTCAATAAATTGACAAATATTGTTGTTTGCAGACAAGCGAATGAGGACATTTTTCATTTCTCCCACTACTTTGACACCTGAGCTGTCTAATTGCGTTACTTCACAAAATGTGGACTCCGGCTTTCCATTAATCTTTTTGCAAATCTCCAGAGGCATAACATTCACCGCTGATCCCGAATCTACCAAGCAATTATGCACATTGTGATTCAGCATTTCTAGGGTCAAAATAAAAGGTGGGGTATCATCTCTCTCTTCCCAACATGGTTCTATGTCTTCTTCTCCTGGTTGGTTTTGAGTAGGCAAATCCTCTTCATGCTCTCCAATTTCATTAGTGTTTTCCTCACTAACACCTATCGGTTCTTCTACAGGTTTGACAGTCTCAGTGATTGGCTCTGCCTCTTGGTTGAGGGTATTGGCTCTAGGTGTTTTGTCCTCAACCTTCACCCATACTTGTCTCTTGACTTTATTTTGCAGCCTTTTGATCTTCGACATTGTTAAATCCACGTCCTCTGTTGATGTAGGTGTGCATTCAGTTTTGAGAGTGTTCTCTTCAGTGTCAAACAGCGAGATACCATTCCATGAAAGCATAGTGTCATTATCTTGTTTCTCCATAGCCTGGTTTTTTCCCTCCTCCTTGCTACTGTTCTTGGTTACTTTAGAATCTAGCAGCTGATTCATAACCAGTGTTATCGAATTCAACCATTGCGGGCACTTCTTTTCCAAATGAGGTTGTTGGTGAAAACTGCAGAAATTATCACCCCCTACTTCTGTTATGTTTACTAATGGTAGATGTGGGGGAGGGACTTTCCATTGGTTGTTATCCTCTCTTTTTGGATAATAGGGTTTGTGAGTTTTCTGAGCTTCCCTCCCTTTCTCCAGGTCTATTATTCTATTGGATAGATTCTGCATCATTTTCAGCATTCCCTGATAATCATGTGAGTGATCCTCTTTAGGTTTAGACATCAATAAAGCTCTTCTCCTGGTAGTCTTCTCTTCAGGTAAGTTAGGGTAATCTTCTACACTTTCCATTTCAGCTTCTACCCTTCCTGCCTCTTCATAAGTCTCTACCAATGTAGGCTTGGCTTTCATTTTAGCGAACATAGCTAACTCAGGTCCTAGGGCAGATGTATAATATTCAATTAAGACCTTGTCTGAGGGTCTGTCAGCTTCAGAAAAATTCTTTAGGTATAATGAGAATCTTTGAGTGAACTTATGTACCTTTTCATTCTTCTCTTTTCTTAACAAACCAAGACCTTTCATCAATGAGGCATGCGTTTTTTGGGCTATGTATTTACTCCTGAAAACCCTTTCGAAAGTGTTCCAGTCTGGGATCGAGTTTGTGGGTAGGGAAAAGTACCATGAAGCAGCTGCCCCTTTCAAGGTATGAGGGAATAATCTACAGACAACATCTTCGTACTCCCCAGCCCTTAACCCTTCTACTGCTAAATAAAAACTCTACAAGTGATCATCTACAGCAGTCTTTTCCTCAGGGTCAAACTTAGGCAGCAGCTTATCAAAACCTTGAGGTAAGTTATGCAATGGAGGCATGAGGTTCAAAGGTGATCTAGCTCTCCAAGCAGGTAATGGGTTGGGCTGGTTCACAATCACACCAGCCATGAGTACAGGAAAAAGAACAAAAATCTAAGCAAAGAGCAACGCAGTGTAAGGACAGGATTTCTTACCTCAAAGGTATAACTGAAATCTGTTAGTACTTGGGTCAGGCTACAAGCTTCAAAACATATGCTAGTGGGGTAATCTTGGGAAAAAATAAGTTTCCATGGCCATCCATTCACTGGCGGCCCTCCTTCTAGCGCCAAAACTGTTGATGCTTGGAAATTCTCATGTGACAACAGTAAGGGATTCTCCCCAATCAACGTTCCCAACTAGCCCGTTGACTGTTTGGTATAGGGAATCCGTTTGGTTTACGGTCCGGCTACCGTAGGTCAAGTAACAAAACAAAGGTTTCACCGGTTGCGGCCTGATCCACCGAGTTTTTGTATTTTTTGACTTAATGTATGAGATGCATATACCTAATTAACCATGCAGGGTGACGAGGATGCAGGAGCAGTCACAATGTGATGCGCAGGTTCTTACCTCTGGTCTTAAGGCTCACATGCATTTATATCACATATGCAGTAATGAAATGAACTAACTATCTATCTATCTACCTATCCTCGGGGAGCCAGAATATGATTTATTTATGAGTAATGTGGATTATTCATGCATTATAAACAGAAATTACAGGTAGTTGATATTCTTATCTACACCACATGAAAGATTAAAGATATTTCAACAATCAGATAGCCAACTGTTTCATAAGCAGCATACATTACTCATAGTGACATTTCCACAAAAATGAACCAGAAATCGTTTAAACAAGAACATAGGTTCAGAGAGTTAGAACGATCTCACGGTTGATGGACAAAAACTGGAAAACAAAATAGTTCATATTTCAGTCATCCAGAACATAACATTTGGAAATTCCACCAATCTTTCTCCAGCAGGCAAACCATATTTCTTTATTGCAAAGAGAAATAGTTCTTCTTACAAGATTGCTTTCTGGTCTAACTGGGAAAAAGCCCCTTTTCCCTTCTAAGCTTTCTATCTTTATACAAAAGGGTGAGACTGTTGGGCTGCCCAAAGTGACCTTTGGGCTTCCCAACCCCTCGTTTCCCAACGTTCTGCTTTTCTTAAATGTTTTACAAAATAGTTACAAAATACAAAAGGTGACCAATCCCTCACGAGGAGGGCCCCACTTGGATGTCTAGAAACTTCTTCCAAGCCGCAGCATCAGAGGAAATGCCCTCAAATGCGCAGGGTTCCAAAAACTGAATGTTGATTTCAAATTTTTCGGCCTCGTTCTTTATAGCTTCCACTTTGGCTGCGCTTAACCGAAGCTGGCCTTCCAAGATCTGCACACTAACTGCTGAATGGCCTACTTCGCTTCTCAGAATCTGGTCATAAATGGCCTTAATGTGCTGCATTCTTGCTTCTTCATCCTGATATTTCTTCTACAAAAACTCCAAAAATGAGTCATGGTTCGGGAAAGCCTCAAGCCTCTGCTCAGCCTCTATTTGGCACTGGTTGTAGGTAATGAGAAGTCTTCTGAAAAACTCGGTGCATAATCCCTTTGTCTTTTTAACTGCCTTCTTGAAATCTTCAGCGGTGTTGATGGCGAACTCTACCAGATCATAATCCCGCTTAAGGGCCTGTTTATCTTTTGATGGCAACTCTGCTGGAGTTTCTTCATTGTTTTCCAACCTCGCCATTCTTGCAGTCAGGACCTCTAGGACGTCCTGAGATCTGTCCACAAAGTAAGATGCAGTTTCCAAGATCTCTTCCAATCGTCCATTGATCTGCAGCACTCTACATCTTTCTTCTTCAACAGCAGTCTGTAGCTGTAGCATCTTGGCCTTTTGGGCCAAGACATGCTCTTTGAACGGCTGGAGGTTAACCTGTTGTTCTCTTGTTACCTCCAGAGCAGTTGTTAGCGAGGAAATCTGTTCCTGGTGTTCCTTCTTCAGTTCTTGGGTGTACAGATCATTGGCCTCCAAGAGGATATTTTGCTGCTCTTCTAGCCCCTCCACCTTTGCCAGTAGCTGTTCCTTTTCAGTTCTTAATTCTTGGTATTCTCTCTGTACTCTCTCTAGAGACTCCTGTGTTGTTTCCAGCACTTGTATTTCTCCTTGGAGGGCCTGTACTTCAGCTCTTGAGGACTTCATTTCCCTTTGCATATCTTCATATTTCCTCTTGAGCCTGTTGCTTTCTTCCCTCTCTTTCCTCAATGTATCTTTCAACTGAGCAGAGGATTTCTTGGACTGCTCCAAGTCAGTTATTATTTTTCCTACATTATCCTCTAAAGCTTGGATAAATGCAGACCTGGATCTTAGGGTGAATCTTGGATCTTGATCTGTTCCTAACATAACATCCGTATCCGTTATCATTTTACTAGGTAGACCTGCCGCCTCAACTTTCCTCTCTGTTCTCTTTATTATTCTCTTTGTTGCCCTATCATAATATACAGTGTTGAAATCAAGGATTTCTTCCCCTCTTTTCTGAACAAAAGGAACTAGCTTGAGAGTGGGGACCATGGGAGTGCTGGAAACAGGTACTTGTGGGTCCTGAACCTCGGGGTTCTCAACATCTTGGGTCTGCCCTCCAGCTATGTCAAAAGCTGACTGTTCTATCTCAGTCTATGTCAGCTTCAACCTCTCTACCTCCTGCTTTTGCAGCTCCTCATCGAGCTTTCTCTTCGCTTCTTCAGCTGCTTTTCTAGCTGCTTCTTCTGCCTCTTTAGCTGCTTCCTGGGCTTTCTCAGCTGCTTTTATTTTCCCTTCTTCTTCAGTATGCATCCATTCTGCAGCCTCTTTTTCCAACCTCTGAGCTACTTCATTTCTCCTTTTGGCTTCTTCCTCAGCCTTAGCCTGTTCATCCCCCTTTCCACCTTTGGTGGTGATCTTCTTTGTGAATCTCCTCTTCAGTGCTGTCATGTTCGGGGCATTTCGGAAGACAGATTCATCCCTATCAAAATGGTGGGTATATTCAAAATGCACCTTGTTTTCTTTACAATGATCAGCAACTTTACTGTGGGAGTCATTTCTGTGATAGGGCATCTCGCCAAAATGGAACCTCTCCAGCTCTGCTACGAATTCATCAGCTTGTTTCACCTTAGTGAACCTGTAGCTTCCTAGCTTGAAGGGCAAGGGCGGATAAGCAGTCTTCTTATGCTCGAACAGAAACTGCCTATTCCATCCAAGAACACTTGTCTGACTGCCTCCTTATGGACAATGTAATCAGTTGCGTATTTTGGTAGTAGGGAAGGTGCTCTCGAGCCTCCAAACATCCTGAAGTACAAGCCATGTTCGGTCAAATAGTAGTTTGCATAATCTTGTATTACTTGCATGGCCTCCTCTGACATACAATCACACTCTTTCCGAAAAATGAGTGTGTATAGCGGCATAATGAAGTGCTCATAGACTTCTCTGTAATGGCTATGGTACTGGTGTGCCCACAATGGTCTATAAGCAGCATAAACAGGCATTCTTTCCCTGTTCCAGATGCACCTGAGACCAAGGAAAGGTTGGCTGCATAGTATACAGTCTATGAGTATTGAACTCATATAAAATTTAGACCTTTTCTGGGACTCTCCTCCCAAGCTTGAGGCCAAGTAAGAAGAAAGACTGCTTGATACAAGGCTGGCCCAGTTGAAGATTGTCCCTTGGGTTTCCACATGAAAAATGATGGGTATCCACTCTAGCTTGAAGAATCTGCCATGAGCTCTCCCAAAGACCCTATTAAGCATCAGAGCTATAAATCTGTAGGGAGCCCTCAAGCTTGCTGTATCATACTCACCCGTGGGTCTATATCGGTAATGTTTTCCCTACAACAACATTCTCTTAAGAGTCTCTACCAGGTCCATTCTAATGCTACTCAGCCAATCATCAGATAAGAATACTTGGGCTTCTAGCAGGTGATAAGCCAACGCCACATATCTAGGGCTAAATGCAGCATAGCCCTATCTTTCAACATTTTCTAGAATCATTGTGGTTACATCTGTCTGGGGTAGAATCCAGCCAATTACCTCAGAGCATGGGAACAGCTCTGGTCTGGTGGAGACCTTCATAAGGGAAGATCTTTCAATGTTTGCATATATGGACTCTTCTTCTAAGCCCATGTCGGGAACTTCTCTTCGAGTAATTAGTCTATAGATTCCCCCCCATTGGTATTCAGGTTCCACACCAGAAATGCATTTAGTGTCTTCATATACGTATTCTGTCTTGGTGACCACTTCTACTTCTGGCTCTTCTTCGACCACAGGGGCCTTCTTCTTTTGTCTCTTTGACATTGTGAGCTCGAATTCTTCCTGCCATATATAACATTGTAACATTAAGCAATTCCACTTGCAGACACTTATATGTGTATGACCTTACTAACAGAGCTATTGAGACATGATGCGCATTGCTCAGTGAATTAGTCTATGTCTAGCATGATTGAAAAGAGTTATATGCAGTAAGATTATGCAAGCTAACACTGTTTGACAATACCAAACATTTCTCACAATGCAATCGGATGGAAAAACATCTACATTAGCGCGAAGGAAACTCCCGCTCTCTGAGGGTGCCATTATCAAAACACTGCGCGGGACAGATAGGGGAAAATTACGCAAGCCCTCAAATGAAGCTTTTAACAACACCACTACCCTTGCGACTTCTGGTTAACAAACTGAACGCCGTGACGTATCCCCTCCACAGGTTAGGGTTTAAAAATAACTACGCGCGGAACAGTGTGGCTAAATGCTGGCTATTCGAGGATGCGGGTTTTTAGGGCGCGTTTGATCAAAGAAAAACCCCCAGAGCAAACTATGGTGCAGAATTATGCATCGCGGTACACCCTCTTCCCCGGACCAGGTTCGAAACTGAGCAAGAATTGGGTTGCGCGGGACCGCATAGGCAAAAATGGCTAGGGTTCGGGATACGGGTAAAAAGGCAACCCCCAAATGCTACAGAAAACCACAAAACCCTCCCCCTACAAACCTATCATTACACACAGGGTGGCTTGGCGCAGACAGCGTAACGGCCGTCTGCACCAAACCCCCATCCACTACGCGCGAGGTTGCAAACGGAAAGTCGTGGGCAAAATACTGCTTCGGGGTTAAAATGCCCCACCCCATGGTCAAAAGGATAAAAACTCCACCTTTATAGGCGTCTAATTGAACGAGACGAGGAAGACGACCGGGGAAGCAGACCATCATAGAAAACCACCAATAGTTCAAATGGAAAGGGAAAAACGAAGAGCCTACCTGGCAATACGGCGAGTATGGCAGGTCGACGACGGTCAGGATTCCACAATTTCCACCTGCATGCAAGTACACCAACTGAGGAGTCCTTCACTAGCTTGAGAACACGACAGCGCGACAATGACAATGCTCGACAGTCGAAAAAAAACAATAGAATAATCCAACAACTCGACTCTGTTTATATACACACAGCCAAACTTCAGCGGCGGGTAAAATATCGGATCGCGGACTGCCTTTGGGTCAGAAGTTGAAGGCCAACTTCATTCTGCAACGGCGGACGGCCAGAGCGTTAATCCATCCGCGAAAATATGCATGGCGGTAAAAACTAAAAATCGGACGTCAGAGAGTTTTCTAATCGGAGGTTGAAAGTATAACTCCTTCTGCAATGGCGATAGACCAAAACATAACATCATCCACGACGGTGGGGATAACATGGTGAAGAAAACATCGGACGGCGGAGAGTTTTGAATCGGAGGCTGAAAGCTTATTTTGCTCCGCAACGGTGGAATGCCGAACCAAAATCCTTCCGCAATGGTAGGGATAACCAGGAGTCAAGCATAAATCAGAAGAAAACGGTTAACACGTCGGCAAGATCGGCGCTTCCTTCATCCGCAACGGTGGAATCGTCAAGCGTTCCAACGTCCGCAACGGGACTTAAATCGGAAGCAACAATACTTAAAGGCTCGGAAAGTTTAGAGCTTTGGCAGCCGCAACGGCGGAAAAGAGAAGACTTCGGGCAAGCGACTAAAAGTTGGCGCGTTGGCTGTCGGATCGCTTTATGCATCGGGCGTTAAACCTCTTTGGGAGCCGCAACAGTGGAAGAAATGATCAGAAAAACTTCCGATGCAAAACCACAAAGCATCCGACGTGAAAACAAAGAAATCGGAAAAAATTAATCGAAGTCAAACCGAAAATCTATCCGCAACGGCGGAAGCAGAAGTGACAATGGTTCCGATGCAAAACCAAAACCCAGCCGATTTTGCCAACCGAATCGAGAGCAAAGTCGAAGTTAAAACTAAAAATCCATCCGCAACGGCGGAGAAGAAAACGACAAGTCTTTCCGATCTAAACCAAAAAAGGCCGCCGACGTGAAAGACCAACAGATTGGAAGACAAAAACGCATTTCCTTCCGCAACGACGGAAGACGAAAACAAAGACTCACCCGCAACGGCGGAAGATCAAAACAAAATACCTTCCGATTTAGACAGGCTTCAAACGCAATTAAAGGAAAATGATGAAGGTTTGATCAATCATTGAAATTCTTAATCAAAAATTGAAAAACAGCTGTAGATCTGTTAGGTATAACTCCCGATTGATTATTATTCCAATGCAAATGCCTATATTTATACAAATCACATGGCGGTTGGGTTTCACCTTCCGCTCAGCCTGTTTGGCTT
>LPNX010670149.1:82240-130546 GCA_001517045.1 Pseudotsuga menziesii
TGTCTTTATAGATGCTATATAGCTCTCATTGTTCCCTGTCATCAAAAGATCATCTGCATACACCACAAGATACACAACAGATCTTCCAACTTTCTTTATAAACAATGTTCCATCATCAAGATCAAAATGTTCGAAATTTAACTTCAAAATATGCTCGGTTAACTTTTCATACCATGCGCGAGGTGCTTGTTTTAGGCCATACAAGGATTTGACAAGCTTGCATACCTTTTGTTCTTTTCCTTTCACAACAAAGCCTTCTGGCTGAGACATGAAGACATTCTCTTTCAAGTCTCCATTCAAGAAAGCAGTCTTCACATCCATTTGATGAACTTTCCACCCTTTTTGAGCAGCTAAAGAGAGTAAGGTACGGATGGTAGCCCATTTTGCTATAGGAGAAAATGTTTCTTCATAGTCAATTCCTTCTTTCTGTGCATAGCCTTTTGCTACAAGCCTCGCTTTGTGCTTGTCAAGTGAGCCATCTGATTTGTATTTGTTCTTGTACACCCACTTGCAGCCAATTGATTTTTATAAGATGAAAGAGAAGTCATTTCATTAAATCCAAGATTAGAATGTGCAACAATAAAAGAATTTGAATATTTACTAGCATCTTGGTCATCTTTCTTCTGGTTGTGCTTGTCTTTGATGGAGTCCCACGAAGCCCAACACTGATCTGATGTGTTCCCAGTCTTAGGAATATAGAAATAGAGAAAAAGCTGATACCTAAACAAACAAAGGAATTCCCTCGGAAACCACTAAATCTCAACTCGTTCGATCGTTTTGCACGTGGAGGAATTTGGAACTTCCAGTTGACCCTTTAATTCTCTGAAAATATTATATGCCGTTACACCCTACCACTGCCAGCACCTCGAGGATTTAAATCGTTTTCTCTTAATCACTGCAACAAATGAGGATAAAGAGCAGTTTGTAATATCAGTGATCCTTGAGTTGATGGGTCAGGCAATAAGTAAAACTGTCGCTGTTGCTGAGATCTTAAAACGGCGGGTTCCTTCACGTGACTGAGTACAAACTTATTTCTTCAGAAAATATTATCATCTTCTTCCTGAAGTTTTCTCCATGCATTGAGAAAGAGGGCACAAACACCATCAATATTCACATGTAATGGTCACTGCGTCAAGCTCAACACACAGCAAACACTCAACCAGGAAGGAATTCACAACAATTCCAAAAACGCAGCAGTTCTGAAAAATTAGAGTTTTTGAAAGTCACACAGAACTCAGACAGGCTCCACGCTATTCACGACAGGCTCCACGCGATTCAGGCTTAGGGTTTGGCTAATTCAAAAATTTTAGCAGAGAATAAACGCAGGCAAGAGGAGTAACGCATACACTGCATGCAACTCGATTGACAGACTAATGGATCAGTCTGGCAATGGACTGGCAAGTAGAATGCTAGGAATGGGTAGAAATGCAGCAGGAGTTATGGCAGACAACCCTGCTCTGATACCACTTGTTAGGTATAACTCCCGATTGATTATTATTCCAATGCAAATGCCTATATTTATACAAATCACATGGCGGTTGGGTTTCACCTTCCGCTCAGCCTGTTTGGCTTCCTACTATTTATTTATTTACATTATATAACCCTAACGGATTATATTCTAACAAGATCAATCCAAGCATAAGCAAGTCTTTCTGAAACGTTCTCAAACCAAATCCAAGAAGACAATCAAACTAATTCAAGCAAAAGGAGGGTCCTAAATTTTTTTGGAATTTTGGGAAATTTGTTGCAGCTGCAATAGGTCATTTTTTGACCAAAATACTATGTATTATTTCAATTTACATTCTACTGATATCTTTTATTTTTCACTGCAAATTACATTTATGTATAGTACATCAACCTCCGAATAACTTTATTTATGCTTGGGTGAAGTATAAAGTGGTTGGCTTATCTTCATTAGCTTATATCAGTGGTTCATAAATCATTTGAGGAAAATTATTAATGGTTGTTATGTGAACATAGATTTGAATTTTCTCAAATTATTAACAAACTAAACTCTACTGGATGTATATTTTCAAGGGAAACAGACTCTCTGCTTTGGTCTAATAATGCTATGATAGATACTGTTACTCGGTATGGATTTCCTTCCCCGGAGCATGTCCAGAAAATGTCCCTGGATGCACTAGGGTGGCAAGTTGCAACTAGGCATAGAATGAAAATTGTAACTCTGATTGCAAAACCATCGACTTTGGTAGATTTAGGATGCCAGGTTTCAGCTAGTGGAACCCCTCTATGGTGATTCAATCTCCTAAAAATGGTCTGATTCTACCATCTCTAGAACTAGGGTTTTGTTTAGTAAACCAAATGCCACATTTGCACAAGGGTGTCTGCTTTGCATTGAAATGGCCCAGGCCAGTTGATGAGATGATTGTGTCTATAGTGTCCATACACATATGTGGGAGCTAAAAGAACCCAGTTATGCTGCTCGGTATGGATTTTATGCCACCTAGAGCAGTTGTAAAGGTGTGAATGATTGATGCTATATATCAATTAATGGGGACATTCCATTTGACATTAAAGTGATCATTCAACCTAGGAACTCTACAAACTAGGGAATAGCCTACAAACTAAGGTTTACATTGCAATCAAGGAGTTTGTCTACAATCTATGGTTTAGATACGAGATAGGGTTTACAAGTAAAAGCTAGGGCTTCTACAAGGTCAATGAAGGCATTGAAAAGTTGTAAAGGTGTGAATGGTTGATATTATATATCTCTTAATGGGGACATTGCATTTGAAATTAAAGTGATCGATCAACCTAGGTATTCTACAAACTAGGGCCTAGCCTACAAACTAAGGTTTACATTGCAAACTAGGATTTAGCCTACAATCCAAGGTTTATTTACAGTATAAGGTTTACAAGTACAAGCTAGGGATTCTACAAGGCTGATTATGGAATTGAAAAGTTGTAAAGGTGTAAATGTTTGATACTATATATAACTTAATGGGGAAATTGCATTTGACATTAAAGTGATCGATCAACCTAGGGATTCTACAAACTAGGTCATATCCTACAAACTAAGGTTTACATTTCAATCAAAGAGTTACTCTATAATCTAGGGTTTAGATACACGATAGGGTTTACAAGTACAAGCTAGGGATTCTATAAGGCCAATGATGGCATTGAAAATTTGTAAAGGTTTGAAATCTTGATACTATATATAACTTAATGGGGGATTTGCATTTGACATTAAAGTGATCGGTCAACCTAGGGATTCTACGAACTAGGTCCTAGTCTAAAAATTAAGGTTTACATTGAAAACTAGGAGTTAGCCTATAATCTAGGGTTTATATACAATATAGGGTTTACAAGTACAAGCTAGGTCTTCTACAATGCCAATGATGCCATTGAAAAGTTGTAAAGGTGTGAAATATTGATACTATATATCGCTTAATGGGGACATTGGATTTGAAATTAAAGAGATTAGTCAACCTAGGGATTCTACAAAATAGGGCCTAGAATACAAACTAAGGTTTACATTGCAAACAAGGAGTTATTCTACAATCTAATGTTTAGATACAAGATAGGGTTTACAAGTATAAGCTAGGGCTTCTACAAGGACAATGATGACATTGAAAAGTTGTAAAGGTGTGAATACTTGATACTATATATCGCTTAATGGGGGGATTTCATTTGACATTAAAGTGATCAACCAACCTAGGGATTCTACAAAGTAGGGTCTATCCTACAAACTAAGGTTTACCTTGCAAACTAGGAAACTTCTGTCAAATATTCTCCTTTGATAATCATTGACCCAATCAAAAAATGATTCCCCTCGGAGTCCCTCAATGAGGCATTGAGTGTATGCTTCCCATCCAAGCAATGTGCCAACCAATAGTAAGTTCCCCCTTCATTGCCTCTGAAGGAAACCACTGGATATATGTGCCCTGCAGAAAATAAAGTGTCGACATAGGATTCATCTAAACAAACAAAACTCTATTAAACATTTCAAAATTATCAAGACATTAATCGAACATGGTTCTACGAGATATGATATGTGGTCATAGTCTCCTGAAATAATTGATTGGTCCTCGTCTAACTAGGATAATTCTACAACTATATGTCAACTAATGGGGATTGATACACGATCCTAGCTATCAACCCAATCCATGGACTAACAATTGTCCCATTCACCACTAATACATGGAGAACAAAAACAATATGAGTTTCCTTGTCCATATTTCAACTATAGCATTCTCTGATGTTCTAACTGAGTGAAATGCATGAGTACCCTCGACGCTCTTGCATTCATATAATTGTGATTGATCTACATTGACAACCTTCTAAAAAAATCTATGTACATGTGCTTTCCTAGTTAACTGGTCTTCCTGTCTTCTTGAACCCTCCCACATGACTAAAGAACGCCATTCAACAATGCTCTTTGCATCTAAGATGATCAAAATAGTTGTGAAACTCATTTCTTTCCTACGTAATGCAGTCTTGATGCACGCACCTGCTCCATCATGTTTACCTTTTCCGTGTCCAGTCTCAAAATAGCTCCAAATATGTGGCACCTTATGCCTTTTGTGGAGCATACACAACCATTGAAAGAAATGAGCATTTTTTAATTGCCCCGCACAACCATCAGAAGAAATCCAATGTTGTTATCCTTCAAGTCATTGTAGAACAATTGAAAGTTGTGTTGTTAAAAATCCAAGTCATGACACCTATCATCACTTATGTAGAAGTGATAATTCTTCAATATAACCTTGTTGTCTTAAGTACTAGTTGCCCCATGTCTATAGGTGATATGGAACATTATTTTGACATGGTATGAGTGATAATATTGACTCTAAATTTCATTTTGTGGTTGAAGAGTGTAGTTTTCCTCAAAATCAGCCACTGATAAGATAGTCCCAACATGAAATGTATCCCTGCACGTCATATACTGCTCATCTTTCCAACGAGCCACATGTACATGATTTACATACTATTGTGTCTAGCAAAGAATCCCTCCAAGAAATTGTAACGTCCCCAACCCTCCGACCAGCGAAGAGGACACTACCGTAATACTATCTATCCGGGAAACTAGCCCCATGGACATACAATAAAATGCATTGAACTTAAACTTACACAGATGCATAAATGATTATCAAACATCCGAAGCAATTTCATTCATTCACAGCATTTAACATGTTCATATGGATTTATAAAACAAACACAGTTGCAAGGATTTAAACACAAGAATACTTATCTTAGAAGAATCTTGTCCTGCAACCAGCTACGTCACTGCAACGTTCCACCCAACCATAGGCTAGTGTGCTCATCAATCTCTCACCAACACTGCCACCCCTGAGCTGGGCATGATTCCACAAGGAGTAAGGGGAAACTCACAGGCTCACACGTAGCCAAGGGTACACAACTCAGCCAAGCCAACACGGTTGGGTTTATCAGGCTATCAAGAGCTAGAAAGGTTGGTTGCTAAGCTAGTGAGCTCACTGAAGAGCTAAGGACACCTGCACCGGAGCTAGCCTGACTTCTAAGACATCCACATGCACCCAACACAAGGAATCATCCCCTTCTCTACTACACAGTCCCTCAAGCCATGACTTCCCTTCCAGTGCTATTCAAGGGGTGTAGAGAATAAAGTCATCCCTCTAGCTCTGTTTGTGAGGCTCCTGTACATACTAGGTTTATCAAGCACACTTAGGTTCAATTTACACTCCCAAACAATCCAAAGACCAATCATTGTACACACACAACAAAACAACAGCTCTGGGACTGAAAGAAAAACACCACAGAACAGAACCAGAATGACAATTGGGTAATACACAACCCAGAATGAGCAATTCGACTCTAGAGTCATTTATGGCCCTATCATGGCCAAAACAACTCAAAAAAAATTTCACAGCAACCCAAATTCGTGCGGCAACCAACAGCAATTTCGCAGCTGCGTGAGGGAAGGAATTCAACCTGCGTGAAGGTGGATTCACATACCTAGACCCACAACGTGAAGAGAAACTACACACAACAAAATCAAGGAAGAAGAAGAACCATCACCAATGCATGTCTGTGTGAGGAAACAAGTGCCCCCCCGTGAGTGTGGAATGACCTCCCTTAGTGGAGTATGCATGTGGTCAAAGGACTGACAGTCCTGCCAACCACACGACTGCCCATGCACACGTTCCCCCAAGGGTAATAACTACCCAACCAACTCCTGTAGAATTAAAACGGTTGGTGGATGAGACAAAGGAAAAAGGGTGAGTAAGACAAATAAGATGTTTAACATCTAGATGGGTTTATCAATTAACACTTAGTTGTTGCCCAAAGGCCCCCAAGGGTTAGACATCCCCCCCATTAACCTTAGGAAATCATTCCCTTTTCATTATGGTTGCATTGACATAGTTGGTTGTGGGTATTTTAATTAAAATGCATATTTACATGGTGCAAAAATTATAATGTGTCGGCTAGCACAAAACACCATCGACAACGATTTTAATCGCCAAAACATAAAACGTTAAATCGATGGTAGGGATTTTTCCTTTAGCTCCACACCGCGATTAAATAGAATATAAACATCATATACATTTTTAATGCAAACGGGGTCAAAATCGGGGTGTTACAGAAATCGCAAAATCATACCTAATAGATCAACAATAAAGGCATATATCTATGGACTGTTATGTATGAAATTGAAATATGAATATATATGTGTGTGTGTGTGTGTGTGTGTGTGTGTGTGTGTGTGAACTCATTGCAAACCTACGAAGTGACCAATTGTTGTTTTTTTCTTTGATTTCCCCCATCAATATCATATGTGACATATTTGAATTCTTGCAAGTTCACCTCCTTCCACCCAAGTTCATGCTCATCAGTCACATGTATGAATTTGTCCAATAATGTCATTGCACCACACCTTGGGCATGTTCCATCTATGCAATATTTTGATCAAATGTGCAACCTTATGTCTTGATACACAAAATGCTATGAATTTAAAGTCTCTAGATGACATTGGTAGCAATGTAGCTGAGCATTCATGCACAAGAGTGTTATGCAACACACAGACACACACACACACAATGTGTGTGTATATATATATATATATATATATATATATATATAGTCTGTGTGTGTGTGTGTGTGTGTGTGTGTGTGTGTGTGTGTGTATTGCAAGTTCACCTCCTTCCTCCCAAGTTCATGCTCATCGGTCACATGTATGCATTTGTCCAATAATGTCATTGCACCACACCTTGGGCATGTTCCATCTATGCAATATTTTGATCAAATGTGCAACCTTATGTCCTTATACACAAAATGCTATGAATTTAAAGTCTCTAGATGACATTGGTAGCAATGTAGCTGAGCATTCATGCACAAGAGTGTTATGCAATACACACACACACACACACACACACACACACACACACATAGTGTGTGTGTGTGTGTGTGATAATAGTAACCATACTCAATGCAGTATCGGCAATAACATGTATTACAGATTGCGTTTATTTTAACATACCATGGTTTGCATTTTTTGAAGGATATTTGGCCCAATTTAAGTAACTGTGTTTATGCCTAAATATCTCATATAATTTTGTTTGTGTCATGTCAAGAAATTTTTTAATGTGGGTTTCATGATCCTTGAACGCCTTCTCAATTTTAATTCATATTTTTGGTTGGAATAAGGTATAGTGTTATCATGCCAAAAATCTTGAACTAGTCCCTTCACTGCATCAATGAGATTCATATCAAGCATTGCAACCTACCGATGAAGGCTCAGACATCTGTTTGACCAGATTTAAGTTGTTCTATTCAAGAACAATACCTACAGAGTGTTTTGACATCCAAATTAACAAGTTTAGATGTAGGATTAAGAAGACAAAGGCCCATAGTATTTTTTTTCACGATTGATTGTGACAACACACGACGAGCTGCATTGTGATCCTTTGAATGAGAATTCTTTCCAATTGTACTTAATGCATCTACTAAACTTTTGACAATATGAAAACTTGGGTCAGTATTTTAGGTTATCTTTATCCTTAAATTCCTTCTAACAACAAACATAGAACTAGATATTAATGATGACATCAATAATTTGGACTTATCCCTGTCACATTTAGAATAATTTTTTTTATCAATTATTTATCGAGTTTGAGAAGCAATAGCGGGTTTATACAACATACCTTCAAGTGAACTAATGAGACTTTCATAAACTTTTATACGTTCCGGAGTTCTTCGGTGTGTACTTGATAACGAAGGTGTTGAGGTCTGGAAAATCACTGGTAACAACAGTTAGGGATTCTCCCCAATAAACGTTCCCAACTAGCCCGTTATTGTTTGGTATGGGGAATCCGTCCGGCTACCGTAGGTACAAAATAAAGGTTTTACCGGTTACGGCCCGGTCCACCGTGTATATTTTAGTTTTTTGAATTTAAGTATGCTATGCAAATGCCTATCTAAAAATGCAGCTTGATAGAGAATACTAGGAGTGGTCATAATGTGATGCGCAGGTTCTTACATCTCAGCTTAACTCTCTCGCATCTAAATCACACACAGCAAGAAACTAAAACTAACTATCTATCCTATCTCTAGGGAGCAAGATTATCATTTATCAATGAGTAATGTATTTCTGTGCATGCATTAAGAAAAATCATAGATAGTTGTTACTAATTTCAAAACACATGAACATTAATAGATAAATGAACAACAAGATAGCTCATTGTTTATGAAAAGCCTTCATTACTCACAGTGGAAATTTCACAGAATAAACTAGAGTGCATTCATAACAAGAACATAGGTTCAAAGAGTTAGAACAATCTCATAGTTAATGGACATAAGCTGAAAACGAAATAGTTCACATTCACCAAATCCATAGCACAGCATTTGATAAATTCCACCAAGCTTTCTCCAATAGGAAACTTGTAATTCTTTATTGCAAAAGGAAATAGTTCTTCTTACAACATACTCTCACAAATCTATCTGGGAAAAAGTCCCTTCTTACATCTAACTCTCCTATATTTATACAAAACAGAAAAACCTTTGGGCTGCCCCCTGTAACCTTTGGGCTCCCCTTGTGACCTTTGGGCTCCCCCCCAACCGTTCACTCTCACAATTTTGTCTTTTAGTGAGTGTTGTACAATACGTTATATTTAATTAAAATTTAATAGCACTTTTTATAAAGAGGGACGAGCTTGGTCCCTGATGAGCTTTTCCCAAGCCTGGGCCTCTGCTGCTATCGATCTGTTTAGATCTCGGACCCTCAATTTCTTCTTTGCTTTCTTCATCTCTACTTTATCTTCTAGACATATCTTATTTGGAGCAGCAATCACCCTGTAATGAAAATAGCAGATTTTTAGACCATTTAGCATCTAACAAAGTAACACAAACTGTATCAATACATGCATTCTGTAAAATGAACTATAAACAACATTAATGCATGAAAAGATAAGGCAAAGAAAATCCTACAAGTTGTGTCCGAAAATCCTCTAAGCCCGCTGTCCAACTAAAATCACAATCCCGATAGAACAAACTCTTTATCTCAATCCAGGCCGCATCTGAACAAACTCGAAACCCTCCGATGAAAACATGAACCAAAGCTATCAAACCGCCACTCCTCAAAACACCAAACCTCAAACTGCGCTCTTCCTCTCGGAAAAAACCCTGACTCAACCAACACCCACGGGAAATCTCCGCCATTCCAAAAGATAAAGTAAAAGCACACCAAAATCGACGAAAAAACCCTATCGACAATCGGAAGCAAAAGACGCTAAGCATCGGGCAAATAATCCACTAAACAGTCGCAACGATGGGTAGCATACAAACTATGGCTTCCACGATCAACTGAAAACTTTGGCGATCGAAGGTTCTAAGAGCTACGTATCGGTGGCTCGAGACACAAAACAATCCACAGTATCGGTGAGACAAAGCTGAAAGTTTCCGCAATGTCGGCGATAAAAAGCTCTAAATGCCACCGAAGTCACGTATCGAAAAACGTAACACTATTCAATAGAGTGTTGGAACTTGAACACACTAAACATCGGTGAGATAGTTCACTACGCAGCCGCAACGATGGAAGACATTCTAACTACAGCTTCCGTGACAATAGAAAATCATCGGTGATCAGAACCACTAAGTGCTAAAGGTCGGCATCGGTGAGCAGAAGAACTAACCATAATGCGTCGGCAGAATAGTTCACTAGAAATTCGCAACGGCAGAAGACAAACTAACTGCGGGTTCCACGGATCACAAAACCGTCGACGATCAGAACAACTAATAACTAACTAATCAGAACCTCACGATGCAAAATACTCCACAGTGTCGGTGAGACAAACAACAAGGCCTCCAAAATGGTGGCGTCATTCAAGACTAAAACTCCGACCGCTTGTCAGAAACAATCCGATAGCGAAAACAAAATCATCGCAAAGTAAAAGGTTTGAGCAATAAAACCACGACATCGGTGAAAATAAGAACTATCCATCGACGACATAGAGGACTAATGCCCCGATTCCTTCATCGATTTACCTCCGACAGTGATAAAAAAACTAAGTCATTGAAAAATTAAAACGTTAAGTGCTTAAAGGACTTTCAGCTAGGCGGTGGTAAAATTAGTTCGTTTCACCTCCGAAACAACGACGGCAAATAGAACTAAAGCTCCGACTCACACATAAATAGAATTCCGATAGAGATGAAGGAAATCATTCAAATCAAAAGGACATCATTTTCAAATCAAACTTTAAAATCCAAAGTCAAAGCATCAACTGGACAAAAAGTAATCATTCAACTTCCGAAATGAAGGAAAGCAGTCTATCTCAATTCAACCTCACAAAATCCAAACTTGTAGCGGAATGACAACAGAGTTCAGGAATCCAAAAAAAATCTAAGCAACATAAAATCAAAAGGAGGGTCCAAAATTTGAAAAATTTGGGAAAAAGGTTGCAGCTGCAACAATTGGCAACTACCTGGTGAACACAGATCTCTAGAAAACTTCTTCTTTGAGCAACAGACTGTTTTGACAATAAATACTAACATGCTGAATTCTTCTAGATGTCTGGATTTCCCAAATGATAGATGTATGTACTTTTAATCATTGATGATAGTCCAATTTAGGAAAATGACAACCAAGATTTCAAAGTCTAGATAACTGTTTTGAGGCCAGGAATATGAGTTTCATTTTTTACTTCTGTCTTCAGGTAGCTCCCAGCTTGGACACCATAGGATTGTAACATATGGTAAATAGAAATATTCGTTTGTTACTCATTCCCATGCCATTTTGCACTTCTGTGCTTTTGGACCTTTTTGTCCTTTCTGAGTCCTCGTGCATGCCTTCTTTCTGAATTTTTATTCAGGCTCCTCTATCCATAGTGTCCTTTTGTGTGAGATATGTATTTAATTTTTAGCTCAAAGACGGAGAAGAACTTTGGAAATTTTGTACTCATATGGTTCAGTACTTTGTTTTCATACATATTGCTTTCTTAGGATATTTTGACTCTTATTTGCCCTTTTTGGCTTTCAATTCTTGGCATGGGATCATTTATATATAATATATTGTTTACCATGCTTCCTCTCCATGGGTATTTGCTGTCACCCCCTAAGACATTTTAAATGTGAGATGAATGGAGCCTCGAAATAGTATTCCAGACCTTTTTACCCTGAGTTATTTTACAAGGATTAAGTAGGACTTCAATGTGTTCATAGCCATTTAGGAAAACTGCTAAACTAGAAGAAGTTCTTTCAAATAAATCAATAGTACATAGTCTTATAATCAAGGATTTTAGTTAATCCAGAATTTTGATGAACTCCGTGTAACCAAAAGTTTGCTTCTTTATTAAGATCAATCAAACCCTAACTAAAAACAAACAAATAAATCAAAATAAAACAAAGCAATCAGTTTATTTATGTACAAGATAACCAAAAAAATAAAAATCAAGAAAATAAAGTTTGAGAACTAAACCATTAACTGGTTAGTTCTCTGCCCACCCCTGTAAATCCGACAATTTGTAAGTTGAGGGGCTAATCTTGACTGCAAATTGAAAAAGGTCTACCCATTATCTAGTTCTACGAAACTTGAATTAGAAACTATATATAAAAATAACTCTACTAGTTTGCAGTCAACCTCATCAGCCTGTGAAAATCGAAGGAGATTAGGCTGGGTGTCAGCTATGTTGCTGGCTTTTTCCGCTTGGTAGTTTCCCGGTTCTAGCTCAATTAGATAATTTCCCAACATAGAATTCATTGGTTCATTTTTTTCTTCCAATTGAGTAACATCGTGTTTCATGTGGGGTTCTCTTAATATTTTTATCTGATTTGGACTTCCCTTATGAGGAAACCACAAATGTGACCAATCTGTTGCAAAATATCCATTTAGCCTCGCCAATCGGCCTCGATTTAAAACAAGTCCATAAACATCAGGGATGTCGGCTACTACAATATCGATGTACTGACATACCTTTTTATTGGCAAATAAGCGAATCAGAACATCTTCCATTTCCCCGACTACTTTCACAGTGGTCCTGTCTAGCTGAATAACCTGCTAGGTAGTTGGTTTAGGTTGTCCATTGATCTTCTTGCAGACTGAAAGTGGCATAACATTGACTGCTGCCCCTGAGTCTACTAAACAATTATGCACATTATGGTTTAAAATCTCAAAATTCAGGAGGAATGGTGGGGTTTTAAACCTAGCCTTACCTCCCACATTTGCTTCAACAATTTATTCTACAGGTTGGTTGTTAGTGGGAAGCTCTTCCTCTAGTACTTCAAGGGCTTTTAACAAATTTTCCCTTTGTTGAGGTACATTACACATTTCAAATAATGAAATATTTTCCTTAGCCCTTTTAATGTCCTCCACAATATTATACTCCATCTTATGTTCTTCGAGATTCTTTTTTACATTATCAATCTTCTCTTCAACAAGCTTAACAGGCATGTTGATTTTCTTTGGATTTTGACTTGTAATGCTGAATTCAAGTGTTTTATCAGCTGTGGTGCTCTTCTGAATTTTCTTTACATTCTCTTGAAATCTCTTAATTTTCGGGAGTACTAACTTGTCTTTATTTAACAAACCTTGAATTCTTGTTGCCATATTTGTTTATGATGTTTCTTCCTATTTCCATGAACCTTCCTCTTATGTATCAAAAAGTGAGACACAGTCCCATAAAACCAAAGCATCCTCTTCTTGTTTTTCCATGGGTTGATTATTTTTTTCTTCCTCATTATCAGTTTCTGTTAGTTTAGAGTCCAATAGCTGATTCATTACTAATGTCATTGAATTGATCCATTGAGGGCAATTTTTTTTCAGAATGAGGCTGTTGATGAAAGGTGCAAAAATTATCCATACCTACCTCCGTTAAATTCATTGATGCAGGACTGTGTGGAGGAGGTTTAGATTGATTGTTGTCTTCTCTCCTTTTATAGTAAGGCTTGTATGCTTTATGAGCCTCCTTTTCTTTTTCCAAATCTATCACTCTGTTAGATAGCTTCTGCATCATTTTCAGCATTCCTTCAAAGTCATGTCACATTGCTCATCCTTAGGCATTAGTCAGTAATAAATCTTTTTTACCAAAAACAAAATTCTCCCGACTGCTCAGGATAATCTTCTATGCTCTCTTTTTCATCTTCTACTCTCTCAGCTTCTTCATAAGTTTCTGACAATGTAGGCTTGACTAACATCTTGGCAAACATGGCCAATTCAGGCCCTAGAGCTAAAGTATAGTATTCAATCAGAACTTTATCAGTGGGCTTATTAGCTACAGATTTTTTTTTAAGATAACCAGCAAACCTTTGAGTGAAACTATGCACTTTTTCTTTTCTTTCTTTCTTTAAAGCGCATAACCCTTTCATTAGAGCTGCATGAGTATTCTAGACAGTATATTTACTCCTAAATATTCTTTCAAATGTGTCCCAGTCTGTGATTGAATTTGTAGGCAGAGCAAAATACCATGAGGTTGCTGCTCCTTTCAGGGTATGTGGAAACAATCTACAGATTACATCTTCATGTTCTCCAGCCCGCAGTCCTTCTATAGCCAAGTAAAAGCTTTGCAAATGATCATCTACCAAAATATTTTCACTTGGGTCAAACTTAGGCAACATTTTCTCAAAAGCTTGAGGCAAATCATGCAAAGGAGGTGTTAGGTTTAATGGTGACCTAGCCCTCCAAGCAGGTGGTGGATTTGGTGGGTTGGGTGGCTGATTTGCGTTTACATTTGCCATGATTTTAAGTGGTGAATGAGGTGGTGAATGAAAAGGGGTATGAACAGGTGAACAGTAAGGTGTATCTGGCTCCAACTGATTCATAGGTTGAACAACTTCCTGTAAGGCTGTTTCTACTAGTTCTTCAAAATCTTCAACCAACACTGCGTCTTCCAATATAGGGCGATCTTTCTTCCGATATTCTCTTCTGGGTAAGACAGGAATAATTGGTAATCCTCCAATATTCTTCGCATAAGCCCTAGTAAATCTTCTCAGATCATCAACTACTTCATTATCGACAGGATACAAAATCCCTTTACCCTTCTCTTCAAGAATTGGATTGGGAAACAAACTACTTTCAGAACTGTCACCAGTGTAATAATATCGAGAAAATGGGTTTCCTCGTCCAACCATGCACTGGCAGCCCTCCTTCTACGCCAAAAACTGTTGCGGCCTAGAAAATCGTAGGTAACAACAGTTAGGGATTCTCCCCAATAAACGTTCCCAACTAGCCCGTTATTGTTTGGTATGGGGAATCCGTCCAGTTTACGGTCTAGCTACCATAGGTCAAGTAACAAATTAAAGGTTTTACCAGTTACGGCCCGGTCCACCGTGTATATTTTAGTTTTTTTGAATTTAAGTATGATATGCAAGTGCCTATCTAAAAATACAGATTGATAGAGAATACGAGGAGCGGTCACAATGTGATGCCCAGGTTCTTACCTCTTGTCTTAACTCTCTCGCATATAAATCACACACAACAAGAAACTAAAACTAACTATCTATCCTATCCCTAGGGAGCAAGATTATCATTTATCAATGAGTAATGTATTTCTGCACATGCATTAAGAAAAATCACAGATAGCTGTTACTTATTTCAAAACACATGAACATTAATAGATAAATGAACAACAATATAGTTCATTGTTTATGAAAAGCCTTCATTACTCACAGTGGAAATTTCATAGAATAAACTAGAGTGCATTCATAACAAGAACATAGGTTCAAAGAGTTAGAACGATCTCACAGTTAATGGGCATAAGCTGAAAACGAAATAGTTCACGTTCAACAAATCCATAGCACAACATTTGAAAAATTCCACCAAGCTTTCTCCAACATGAAACTTGTAATTCTTTATTGCAAAAGGAAATAGTTCTTCTTGCAACATACTCTCACAAATCTATCTGGGAAAAAGTCCCTTCTTACATCTAACTCTCCTATATTTATACAAAACAACAAAACCTTTGGGCTACCCCCTGTGACCATTGGGCTCCCCTTGTGACCTTTGGGCTCCCCCCCAACCGTTCACTCTCACAATTTTGTCTTTTAGTGAGTGTTGTACAATACGTTATATTTAATTAAAATTTAATAGCACTTTTATAAAGAGGGACCAGCCTGGTCGCTGATGAGATTTTCCCAAGCCTGGGCCTCTGTTGCTATCGATCTGTTTAGATCTCGGACCCTCACTTTCTTCTTTTCTTTCTTCTTCTCTGCTCTGTCTTCTAGACATATATTCTTTGGAGCAGT
This sequence comes from Pseudotsuga menziesii, assembly GCA_001517045.1. Classification (NCBI taxonomy): domain Eukaryota; kingdom Viridiplantae; phylum Streptophyta; class Pinopsida; order Pinales; family Pinaceae; genus Pseudotsuga; species Pseudotsuga menziesii. Next base: position 97,910 of record LPNX010670149.1, read on the forward strand.
AATCACCATGTCATGAAAATAGCAGATTTTTAGACCATTTAGCATCTAACAAAGTAACACAAACTCTATCAATACATGCAATCTGTAAAATGAACTATAAACAACATTAATGCATGAAAAGATAAGGCAAAGAAAATCCTGCAAGTTGGGTCCGAAAATCCTCTAAGCCCACTGTCCAACTAAAATCACAATCCCGATAAAACAAACTCTTTATCTCAATCCAGGCCGCATCTGAACTAACTCGAAACCCTCCAATGAAAACATGAACCAAAACTATGTAACCGCCACTCCTCAAAACACCAAACCTCAAACTGCGCTCTTCCTCTCGGAAAAAACCCTGACTCGACTATTGTACAGGAATAAACACCTTATAACTGAAGGTCTGGGGTTACCAACATACTCAATAAACTTGCAGACAATTGACTCTAGATTGCAGTAAAGGAAATAGGAGGATGGGAAAGACTCACCTGATACACGATGGTTGATCCTAGCTTGTCCTCTTCCGCTCTGCTTCTCCTCTAAAGTCTTTAGGGATGCTTTCTCCTTCACCTATCAAGGATCAATCTTCCAAATACAAGATGATTTATATATATAAACAGGTTAGATGAATCATATACAGGATGCTGAAACATAACATTTATCAAACCACAATACATGAAATACATTCAAGACACAATATGGAAGAAGGATTCTCTTTATTAACAATAATGGAAAGAGTTCAGATTACAACCCAACGCCTGAGACAAGGACTCCTCTGCAGCCAAAGGATTCTGAGTTCCACTGCTCCAAAGATTTCTGTATAAACTCCACCAGCATAACTTTGCTCTCCAAGTGTATCTATCAAATACCCTCCCCAAGGCCTGTATTTATAGTAGGTGAAATAAGGCAGTTTCAAAGGTTGAGGAGGTTGAGACAGTTAAGGAGATTAAGGTAAATGGCTTAACTAATCTCAAGTAATCACGTGTTTTTAATTTTAATGTCAAAGGTAAGTATCCACGGGTATCAAGAATAGCAACTCGCGTATGATCCGCGAGTTGCTCTAAAGGAAACCCACGTATACATCTATACGCGACATGCAACAACCGAGACTCGCGTATGACACGCGAGTTGCATATATAGAGAGTTGCGTATATGACTTGACATATCCAAAGGGTAAAAATAACCAGCTGGATGGATGATGAATGTAATTCATAATAAGCCCATCTATAGTGTTTTGGGCAACCCTCAATCCATAGATGTCCTTTTGTGTGCCAACATGGGGGATGTCGGCACTCGAACGAAGAGGTGCCATTCAGGTGGATAACATCAACCAACACCAACGGGAAATCTCCACCATTCCAAAAGATAGAGTAAAAGCACACCAAAATCGGCAGGAAAACCCTATCGGCAGTCGGAAGCAAAAGACGCTAAGCATCAGGCAAATAATCCGCTAAACAGCTGCAACGACGGGTAGAAATCAAACTACGGCTTCTGCGATCAACTAAAAACTTCGGCGATCGAAGGTTCTAAGAGCTACGTATCAGCGGCTCGAGACACCAAACAATCCGCAGTATCGGTGAGACAAAGCTGAAAGTTTCCGCAATGTCGGCGATAAAAAGCACTAAATGCCGCCGAAGTCACGTATCGGAAAACGGAACACTATTCAATAGAGCGTCGAAACTTGAACACACTAAACATCGGCGAGATAGTTCACTACGCAGCCACAATGGTGGAATACATTCTGACTACAGCTTCCGCGACAATAGAAAATCATTGGCGATCAGAACCACTAAGTGCTAAAGGTTGGCATCGACAAGCAGAAGGACTAACCATAATGCATTGGTAGAATAGTTCACTAGAAAACCGCAACGGCAGAAGACAAACTAACGGCGGGTTTCGCAGATCACAAAACCATCGACGATATGAACAACTAATAACTAACTCATCAGAACCTCGAGACGCAAAATACTCCACAGTATCGGCAAGACAAACAACAAGGCCTCTGAAACGGCGGCGTCGTTCAAGACTAAAACTTCGACCGCTTGTCAGAAACAATCTGATAGAGAAAATAAAATCATCCCAAAGTAAAAGGTTTGTGCAATAAAACCATGGCATCGGTGAAAATAAGAACTATCCGTCGGTGGCATAGAGGACTAATGCCCCGATTCCTTCATCGATTTACCTCCGATAGTGATAAAAAAACCAAGTCATTGAAAAATTAAAACGTTAAGTGCTTAAAGGACTTTCAGTTGAGCGATGGTAAAATTAGTTCGTTTCACCTATGAAACAACGGTGGCAAAGAGAACTAAAGCTTCGAATCAAACATAAATAGACTTTCGATAGTGATGAAGGAAATCATTCAAATTAAAAGGACATCATTTTCAAATCAAACTTTAAAATCCACAGTCAAAGCATCAGCTGGACAAAAGGTAATCATTCAACTTCCGAAATGAAGGAAAGCAGTCTACCTCAATTCAACCTCACAAAATCCAAACTTGTAGCGGAATGACAACAAAGTTCAGGAATCCAAAACAAATCCAGGCAAGATAAAATCAAAAGGAGGGTCCAAAATTTGAAAATTTTGGGAAAAAGGTTGCAGCTACAATAGGAGGTAAGGGTGTTGAAACTGTATCATGTGCAACATCACCAGGACACTCTAGCATTTCAATATGATCATGTTGTCTTTAATTCTCTTGTTGGAAGCTAGAGGTGGGAAATTGGACATTCTCTTGGACGATCTCAATAACATCTGCTCCTTCCGCCATAAATCCTGCATTCAACGCCTCCCTAACTATGTCACTTGTATAACCACTACCCAACAAGTCATATGTACTATAGTATGAGTTTGACTTGATGTGGGAATTGAAACATTCCCCAATGAGAATCTATGTTTTAATTCTTAACTAGTTCCATGAGGTGCTTGTTCATAAAATTTTGTTGAAATTGATGGCCCTTCTGGTGTGTTCTTTCATTTTTCTTGACGTGGATTGGTAGAAATTACCATGGCATCATTTATGGTTGCAATTGGACGAGTATCCATGGGATGAGTTCAATTCCACATGTTCAATCTTTTATTATCTCTAATTTCTTCCATGGTTTCTTGGCATTTCTATTTCCTTGTGGATTTTCTTGTTCAATTGCGTGTATTCCCATCACCACAATGAACAATTTACAATGAAAATAGATTCTACAAATGTGCTAAACTATGAATATGGATTCTCTCTCAATTGTGAATATAGGTTCTTTAATCTTACTCAGCTATGAATATAGATACTTCCTCAATTGTGACTATAGATACCTCAAGATTGCTCAATTGTGAAAGTAATTTCTACCTTACTTATGATTATAAAAATTATTGAATTGTAAATATAGGTTCTTCAAACTAATGATAGGTTTTGGAACTCAAAAAGAGTATCCCACTACTTATTGGTGTGATAATGGAAGTTCCATATAGACATTTCTTACAACCCAATGAAGCATAAGAGGATAAAACACAAAATTCACATGCACTTTATTTTATAACACATCCTGTTTTTAGCGTGGAGTATTTTCCTACTAAAGAACAGGTAATAGACATCCTTAGTAAACCATTGGTAGCCTTGTTTTCTACAATTTTTATTGATGTTTGGGGTTTAGGAAGTTGTACTTTCCCTCCATCGTTCATATATTTTTATGTCGTTTACTCTCTTTTGTGGATGACTTTTTTCATACATATTTTTCTCCTTTTCTTTATTTATATAAGAACTAACACATGAACCATTTGCATGACCTATTTTTATTTCTAGATGTATAGTTGTATCCTTGTAAGATAACTATTAGAAGTTGTATGATTATATAGATCAAGCCTTATCTAATGAATTGTAATAATTATCCTTCTTAAATACTAGGCCTCTTCCCATTATTATAAATAGAGATCATCCTCTTCTATTGCATCTTAATTTAGAAGATATTTTAGATATTTCCTTATGTTGGATACAAACTTGAGTTTACAAACTCACCAATACACACACAAAAAATTACAAAGAGACATAGTAGAAGCAAACTTTCTCTATTCATCTCTTCTTGTCTCACTTCATTAATACGTTCAAATACACAAGTGATATTTCCTTGGTGACCAAAATTTCCATCGAGCCAGAATTGGTTACAAAACCATCAACTAAATCGTTGTAAAACCAAGCCTCTAAAACACTATCAAATTGTACAACCTATCCTATTATTGATGGTCATGATCTAGCCATCATATATCGCTAATAGTTTTTTCCCCATGGCCTCCAATTTGGTTCCTCCATACAAATGCTTTGATACAAATTCCTTCCATAAATTGCTTCTCACTACCTTCCTCAAAATGAAGACTCCGATACACACATGTGCCATCGGGAATCTTCCATCGGACGTTTCTCCAATGACACTTCCAAACAATTCCGATGCCTTGTTTTCGATACACTATCAGACTTTCTACGTCGAGACATCTCTCTAACACACTTGATAATTCCTCCGATATGGCACTTCTGATACATTGTCAGGATTTTCCTATCGGCGTTCTCCTCCAAACACTGTCGGGACTTCCTATGATACACTTTGGCTACCGCCTCTGATATATCATCTTAGATGGGATATCAAACTATATTTGTTAGGACTCATCCCAAGCACCTTTGTTTTTTCCTCCAATGTGAGCACTATGACGAGAAGTTGAATCTTCTACGAGCTGTCATCACGATGGGTCTTCTCTATTGGGACTTTGGACCATGCCACAAACTTGACACTTACAAAATTTTCATCACTCGAAGCTTCCAATTATGGACTTTTGAGGCGACTACAAATAATGGCATTTAATCTAGTAGATGAAAACTTAAATATTAATCATAACTAACGTGATGCCATAACACCAACTTGCAAAGCTTCTTCAATGCAAGTATGGGTCTCCTCACCAACTGAACTGATTGCTGGCTGAAACACCTCAATCAATTCTAATTTAGTCTCATCTCCACAATATTTGATACTACAATCATGAATTGTGCCAACTTGAATATATCTTCCAAAGTGAGCTTCATGGCTTGATTTTTCTGGTATGGGATTGGAAAAATAATGACTCCCAACACCTTCCTCATATATAAGTTTTTTTTTTAATGCATATAATTCATATTCTATGATATTTATTAAGATCTATTAGTTCTTGCCTTCCTTTCTCGAAGTTTTTTTCATATTAATGTAGAGAGTTCCTATTCTATGATATTTACTTTCTTAACATCTACAATTCTTAGCTTGTCTACATAGATGTCCCATTTCCTGCAAATTAGTTTAATTGCAATTGCAAATGAAAATAACTTACGAAAACAGGAGATGAGATGAAAGATCATCTTGGAAATAACAAAATTGTTTGATATAGAAGCCCTAAAATAGAACCTTGGCGTATGCTTGATACTGAAGGTTTGAATAACATTGTCCATTGGATGTAGCTTGGGTGGTTGGGAGGAATGATTGTTAATGATTGTTACTCTCCCCACCCAATTCTTGTAATAGACACGATGTGCTCTTGTTGAGCCCCTATGTATTGATTATATAATGATTGGGTGGATTATGTAATTCTGTTCCTGAAATCGACAAATGATTTGGAAGCTCCTCAGTTATGCGTTTTAGTTTTTATCACAAGTTGAATGTTACCCTTATTAACATCCTTTGGAACTCTGCCTCCCTATTTTCCTTTTAGATTTGAGAGAGCCTAAAACTGGGACCTCGAATAATTATCTATCTGGTAAATCATAGACACCGATTGCAATGTTGATTGTCATTTGCAAGGTCCTTCATATGATAACAATAAGAACCTAGTTGAATTTATTAATGTTGATTGCCTACAGAAGGCGACGTCAACGGTGCATATGTTGTCTATCTTGGGTTTTAGATGAACTAGAAGAAAGGGTCATTGAACAAAGATAATATGCACACAACTACAAAATGCAACCATCAAGTGAATCCACAATTGTTGTAATTACACCAATATGTGTTAATATCTTAGAATTTGGGGTGGACTAGCATCTATGCTTTTCCTAGATTGCACGAGGATGCTCGACAATTGCACTGTCTAGATTTATTCTATGGTAACTGTTCCAAATTTGAAATAAACAATTATAAAAAATAACTCGACTTAGTTGATGCATGGATAACGGGAAGCCAGCCCATTTAAATAGAAGAAATTGAGAACAAGTAACATATAACTTATTCAGGGAATTCACAGAGAACTTAACTTATGGTACGTTGGTGTTCAGCTACCACAAGTTAAGTGGTTGTGCTAGTTGTAGTTGTAGTTGGCATCTTACCATTTGGATTGACCTTTCACTTCACATACATCAAAGAGTGTCATGAGTCACGCTTCCCTTAGTCATTCAAAATATGGCGGAGCATTCCCATTTTTAAGCATAGATAAGTGCTTATATTTTACAATTTGGGGTGGACAAGGATCTTCTTCTAAATTGTAAGAAGATAAAGACAAGTGTATTGTCTATATTTTATGGATAACCTACTAGTTAATGACAAATTAAATTATTATACTAATTTACAATTTAGAATAAAAATAAAAATAAAAAACTCCCTTCCTAAATTTTGGAAGATGGAATAAGTATGGTGTGAAGATTTCAAAATAAACAATAAAAAAAAATATGTCAATCCTCTCGAATTCACTAAACATAGCAACAATAACTTGAACTAACATGTTGAAAACCAATGGCAAGTCAAAGTAGGACGAGCCTTGCACACGATGAACATGTATTGTATCCCAAAACAGATAAAAAGGTGATGGCCCAAAACCCACTGGAAGAAGTTGCTTATGGACACGTAAAATAGATTGAAACACCATAGAATTAAAGACACATACATGACGCTTACCTTTCCTACATCTTGCCAATGAATGAGCTCGCATTCTCTCAACCTCTGCCATTCGAAGACTTGATCGTAGACTTAGATGGTGGGCGGAGTAGGGTTTGTGGCGATTGAATTAGTGCTAAGTAACAACTAGCTGCATAGAGTGGCGTTTATTCCTCTGTCCAGTAAATGTTTGGTAAAATTCTGAAGTGGTAGCGTCCTAAAAGTTTCAATTTAAGTGGCAACATTATTCTACATATTCACGTTCATGAAAGTTATAGATTTTTTTTTGTTTTATTACTAGAAGAGAAGATTGCACGGTGAACATTTGCAAGCCTCCTCGGATCAGTTTGATAGGTTTTATACTGCAACAAAAGTTAACATTCTTACCTATTTATTGTGGGTGTTGGAAAATGTAATCTTACCTGTGGTTAGTTAGTGAGTTAGGCCATCCATGATATTTTTGGACTTATGGTATTCCTGTGTTATTTACCCATAATATTGTTATGATGTATTTGCTATTTATGCTCAGTCTAATAATGAGAAGGCAATCAGTCTGGCCATAGTGCTTCTGTCTAATTCTTTCTTTGTTTTCTTTGACATGGTATCAGAGCTTACAGTGTGATCCCTGTCTGGGTTCCACTATGTGAAAAGACTTACCCAGACAGGGATCAAACAGTAAGCTCTGATTATACCATGTCAAAGAAAACAAAGAGGCAGACATAAGCAGTATGGGCAGATTGATTGCCTTCTCATTATTAAGCAGCCATATTTATAAAACTACATAACAACAAAACCATAAATCATCAAATACTATGGGCTACTAATTCCAAATAATGTAACCAACTCAACTACTCAACTAATAGTGATAAGTTAAGATTCCAATTCTTAACAACGGATAGGTGACAGCAACCAAAACCACATTTCTTTACCCTACCAAAACCACAACTCACAACTCGGTAACTTAATTTGATTATAGGTTTCGGCATCGATCGAATAGGAAGCAAAATCAACAATAAACTTTGCTCGATACCCATTTTGAATGATCTGCTAATATTGTTGAAGTTTTGCCTCAAATATAAATTGTAACTCCGAACAATTTTCATAGTTTACTGAGTTAGAGTTCGAATTCAAGATGGGTAACTATGCTTTGTCACACTTTTAATCACTGATTTATTTAAATTTTGTATATATCCATGTGCTATTCACAAGTTTAATTGTAATTGACGCTTGGCAAAACTACTGTTCGTTCCTCCATAATCTTAATACTGAAAGTTCAGGTTATTCACAATATTCGTTTACGAATGATTTTTTTGAGATTTATTCGATTAGTCTTGATGTTTTTTCGAGATTTAGCCGAGGTGTTTTGCGTCTCAACGATACTATAAGATAAAATCAAATTTAGTGGGTAATTTGACAAAGTAATAATCTACAATTAGACTTTAGACTTTAATTAGAGATCAAAGGCTCAAGGCTCCCGATTATGTACTACCTTTAAACAAAACCAGCACAATAATCATAATTCATGGTGTAAAATTAGTACAGGCAGTCTTCAATATTAGACTGAATTGAGATCAATGGCTTACATAAAGAAACTTTAAACAACTCCAGCACTATATTTATGGTCGTACTCGTTATTAATATTGGTAGAGCACCATAGTGGAGACCTTTCAATATAAACGTTCACTTATTTAACGGAATGCAGGATAAGAGCGGTTGCTGAAGTTTCCATTCTATACTGCATTGGTTGGGTGGCTACGCAAAGATCCCAAGTTTTTCAAGCCAAAGCCATCCGCCTTTAGTACGTGCGGATGATATACTGCAGCAATCGCAGCTCCAACCAGCGGACCAACCCAGAATATCCACTACAATACATTAAACAAATCACTGTCATGAGGATTGATTTCTGTGGATATATATTTAGATCAGTAAAACACAATGCCTCCAAACATGGATTTATAGATATTATAATTCTTACCATGTCGACCCATGTTTTTTTATGGCCGTAAATAACAGCGGGCCCAAAGCTCCTGGCAGGATTGATGCCTGTGCCTGTGATGGGAATGGTTGCCAAATGGATCATGAATACTGCAAACCCAATTGGAAGCGGAGCCAAAACCTGCATAAACCATTTCTCACATTAAGGATTTCATTTCTTCCATGAATGAATATATAGTTAAAACCAAGGTCCCTCTATATCTATATTTATATAAAAATATAAAAAGTGGAATCTGAATTGTATTATGTACGGGGATGTGGGAGTCGCGGGCTTTGCGCTTGGGGTCTGTTGCAGAGAAGACAGTGTAAACCAAGACGAAGGTGCCGATGATCTCGGCAAGAAGGGCAGCTTTCTTGGAATAACCGGCAGATACAGAGTTCGATCCTCCTCCGTTGGAAACGTAGAAGGTCCCCTGAATACCGCTCACGAGGGCAGTTCCGGACAGGGCACCCAGGCATTGAGCCACAATATACAATAAGGCGCGAGGAAGGGAGACCTTACGTGCGAGAAATAGGGCAAACGTTACTGCCGGGTTGATGTGACCCCCTGCGCATGACACACATTGATCAGAATGGCATGCATGGTTTAGCTCAGCCTTTAATATATATATCAAATGGAATCAAATTATGATCTGGGGCAGTAGAATTTTCAGTCGGCTAATTCTTATACCTGAAATTCCCGTTATGCAGTAGACGAGAACGAACACCATTCCTCCGAAAGCCCAGGCTTCTCCCAACAACCCAACTCCGCCGCAGTTGGCTTTGCTTTGTTTGTTTTCAACGACAGTCGTGAGAGTTATGTAGAGGAAAAGCAGCGTGGCAACGAACTCAGCAATGACGGCTCTGTACAACGAGAACAGCTTCAATTCTAGCGAATCAAAGAGAGGAGCCGGGGGATGGTCCCCGTAATCGCTGGTATGTTGTTCTTCGCCAGCTGCTACCCCCATAGCTGCCATCTTGATCGTGTTCTAAGCTTAACAGCAAATTCTATACTGCTAAGAATAGATACTATACTGTCTGGATTGTAGAGAGGAAGGCCTTCGGTTAAATAGTATTGTGGCGTGCTAACGTACCGTGGGCGTCACATGAGCATAGAGTATAAGCAAACTGGATTTGCTGTAACGTTTGGGGACCCGTTTCCTCCTGTCAGCTAGATTTTAAAAAGAGAAAGTAAGGAACACGGCTGCACTTGACTCGCTGTAAACTGTAAACTGCAGAAGTTGGTAGGATAGGATAGGATAGGCCTGGCATTTCGTATTCGCTTGTAATTTAGATGGGTGACATTAGAGATTGCTTCCATTGACATCAATTGCGATATGTTAACTTATAACGTAAATATTTTCTAATTAATATTTGCATTGTATATATATTTCTCATGATGTATACATTTTGTAATTAATATATTTTGTTATCTGTATGTTTGATTCTTAATAATAGTATTTTATTTATTTTCAAAAGAAGGGAACATATTTGTATTTTATTTTACTTAAAGATATTATATTTAAAACGATTTAAATGATGAAGTTTTTTCAAAAAACCCTTCGTTGAATCCTAATGTTAACTCTATCCATTTCAAAATGTCACGATAAGAAAGAGGAAGAAAAAAGTCAAAAGGAACCCTAGATAGACTTAGATTCACCTGATTATAAACCCTTGTGTGTTAGATTCGAGGAAGCTTCTTCAACTAGAGGTGAAAAAAAAGTCAAAAGGAAGCCTATATAGACTTAGATTCATGTGATTATAAACCCTTGTGTGTTAGATTTGAGGAAGCTTCTTCAACTAGAGGTGTTTGTGTGGAAAGAGTTTCCCCTCGGGCACTTAGAGCAGAGAAACCCTAAACAATTTCTCATTAATGTCAATTTTATCAATGAATGTTAGGGGTTGGGTAAGGGTGAAAGGTTTAGGGCTTTATCCAAACTCACTCTTGATACTAACCTTGTTATCATTCTCATGCAAGAAATTATGTGTATTGACTCTTTTGATAGTGAAACCCTTGCTAATTTTCTTCCACGTTGGTAAATGTCTGCAATCAATGTTTTGTGTTTTTCTGGTGTCCTTTTTTCTGGTTGGAATTCAATGTTTGTTCATTTCAGGCCTTTTAAAACAAAATGGGGGCTTTTAAGGGAATGAATATTAGGGTTTATTGATGAAGATGTGACAATTTTAAATGTTTCTGGACCATATAGAAATTTTTTGGGTCTCTTTCAGATTCAGGGTTACTAAATATTGGTGATCTTATTATTGTTGGAGACTTACACTTTGCAGAAATTTGGGGACAAAATGCCAAAATTGATTTAAACGCTCATTTTTTCATAAATTCAATGGGAAGATTTGATCTACTTGACATTATTCCTCGAGTTTTAGAGCCTACCTAGACAAATGGTAGATGTGGAAGGGCGGGAATTTTAAAAAGACTGGAGAAATTTATTATCAAATCTTCATTGGTAAAGAGATTTCAAAACTTGCGTAGAAAAGACCAAAATATCTTATCATTGGCCCATCTTTTTACAAGTTGATGGAGTTGTTCCTAATCAGAATTATCCCTTTAAGTTTAACACTTCATTGCTAGAGAATGAAGACTTTTGCTCCTTCATAAAAGATGCCTGAAAAAGTTACAACATTGATGAGGACTTAAATCCAATGACTTAAATCAATGGAATGCATTGTTATCAAGATTAAAAAACTCAAAGGGGAAGTGACATAATGGATTAAGAACAAAAAAACTAAAAGACTAGGGATATTTTTTGAATATGGAAGATCATATTAGAAAGATTCATACACAAAATTCAAACTTCTTGGTTTCAGAAGAGAATATCTAGTTATTTAAAGATTTAGAGAAGAAAAAAAGAATTTTGAAACAAGAAGAAAATTAGAACTTACATTTTCAACTTTCTTTGGACAGGTGGAAAAAATAGGGGAAACATTATTATGGCTAGTTGGGAAAATCTTTCACTATCGAGTGGATGAGGCATTAAAAACTTATCATCATTCAACACTGTATTAAGGTTGAAGAGTTTTTGGTGTGGTTTATTTGACAATTCTCCAAGGTCTTTAGTTCTGCATGGGAAGTATTTAAAGATGAACTTCATAGATTGGATAAGGAATCCTAAAAATATTAATGAACTTCATAGATTGGATAAGGAATCCTAAAATTATTTCCAGAAACTCCTCACTGGTATGGAGGGGTTTTATGAAAATCTATCATTGAATTGGAAATGATTGTACTTGGAAAGTGGGAAATGGAAAGGATGTGATGGTTGGTATAGATCCCATTCTTGGACTGGGAGAAAATTTTCAGCTTTCTCCTTTTATTTTGAGCTATTTGGGTGAAATTGGTTATTAAACCCTAGCTCATATTAGACGTCCAAAATGGATAAACAGGGATAGCTCATATTGTTATACTGCCAAAGATTTGGGTTTTGTTAATGATTTGGCATTTCAATGGGAAAATTATGTGAGCATTTTGTATCTCGGAGGTACTCCTGCATCAGGTGCCTAGGTGTAGGAGTCCGAGGTGATGTGAAGTCTCATTTAATGTCATTAAAGTGACTTTATTAATGCGCATTTATTAAAGTACATTTTTTATGTGACTTTATTATTTAAAAGTGAGTTTCACTTTATTAACTTTATAAAGTGACTTTAAGTCATAAAGTGTACTTTTATGATATTTATGGAAAAATGACTTCTCGAAAAGAAAATATTTAGTGTATAGTTCACTTAGGAAACTTAAGAGAATTTGAGATTATATCTCAACCATGGATCTTGAGATCAATATTTAATCTTAACCGTGGAATTCGAAAGGTCATGAGGACTTCATAGATAAAATAAAGTTTGAGACTTCATTTGCACACATCCAAGAAGAGAAATTCTGGAGAGGCACGATTCTCAAGGTGGCTTGAGTTCCAAGAGGAGAGGAGAGAAAGAAGGAAATATTTCCTAGAATATGGTTCAGTGAGTGCAGCAGAGAAGAGTGTGATAGTAGCAAAGGGTGGCACATTTTCCAAGGCATGGGATCATTTATGAGCACAAATATCAAGACAACCAACACACATTTCACGGAGAGAGATTGGGTATGATTTCCCAGGAGGCTATACTGTTCGTAAGTGACTGTACAGAAAATGAGGCAGTTATGGGCACATTTCCAGGAAGTGGGACATATTACGAATAAAAAATCGAAATTCATATAGTTTCTATAGTGGCACAATTTTTTAAGTCCATATAGTGGCACAAATTTTGAGGTAGATTTTATGCTCAGATTTTGAAAAAATTTCTGTACAATACTGGAAAATTTTTAACTATTTACCTACCATTGTAACTCTGAGAAAAAATGTTGCTCATGAATAAAATTCTAGTACTGGTTTTCCCCAAAGTGTGGGGTTCTTCCAAGGTCATTTTTTGACCAAAATATTGTGTATTATTTCAATTTATAGTTTGTTGATATCTTTTATTTTCCGAAGCAAATTATATTTATGAACAATATATCATGCTCCTGATAAGTTTATTTATGCTTGGGTGAACTATAATATGGTTGGCTTATCTTCATTAGCTTATATTGGTGGTTCATAAATCATTTGACGAAAAATATTAGTGGCTGTTTGTGAAGGTAGATTTGATTTTTCTCAAATTACTAACATGGTATCAGATCTATGGCTTTGAGTTTCAGTGGATTGTTGGAACAAGAAAGAATGCAATTTATTTGCATCAGAAGTGTTGGTTCAGTACAACTGCATATGCAAGAGATTTGATGGGTGTGACAGCTGGGAAGTGAAGCTTTTATAGGTGAGTAAAGGTTGTTTTGTTTGTGAGTAGCTTGTGTATTTTCATTCTCTAAGAGAAATGGCCGCTAGTTTAAGGTTGGAAGATAGGCTAGATGGAGCAGGGAATTTTGTTCCATGGAATGCTAGGATATTGCTTATTTTGGAGGAGAATGAACTGTGGGATGAAGTGGTGCATAGCACACAGGATAATCCAATTCAATTTCCTACTTCCACCGATGCACAAGCACTGGCCCATCCTTTAAAAAAGGACATCAAGGCTAGGCAGATCATTCTTGATGCAGTAAAGGACCTTGTTATCCCACATATCTCATGTAAAGACCGTGCATTTAAGATGTGGGATGGTTTGACTAGATTATAGGAGAGTTCAAATGAGAATTAAAAGATGGTTTTGAGGCAAAAACTAAGAGAAACCAAAATGGCCAAGAGTGAGAATGTTTCTTCTTTCCTAACCCACATATCTCAGGTTCGTGATAAGTTGGGTATTGTTTGCGAGAAAGTGGATGATGTAGAGTTGGTGAGAGTAGCCTTGAATGGTTTCTCTCAACCTTGGCATGATTTTGTATGTGCAGTTGTAGCCAACGATAGTTTTCCTTCATGGGATAGACTTTGGGATGAATTCACTCAAGAGGAGCTGAAATCTAGTTCCACTTCCAGAGATCTGCAGAAAGAAGGTGATGAAGAGAATGTGGCTCTTGCAGCAAAGGCAGGAAGAATAAAGGTGGCTCGAGAAGTGAAGCCAAGTATTTGAAAGACATGAGCAAAGTGAAATGCTTTGCTTGTCAGGGATATGGACACTATGCTGGGGAGTGTCATCACAAGAAGAAGAACAAGAACAAAGAAGAGTCTGGGGCTGTCGTTTCAGTTGAAGTGGAAGAGTTTGCAAGGAAGTTCGAGAAGGAGTTCTCTCTAGTGTCAGTTGTTTCAAGTAGGAGCATGGTGGAGTGTGAGGAAAATGGAGCATGGTACATTGATGGTGGAGCAACACACCATATGACAGGGACACGAGCTATGTTCTTGGAGTTGGCAGATATGGACAGACTTATGCTTACTGAGGATGGGTATACCGACACCGATGCAGTAGAGGGACATATGAAAATATGAACCCAAAATATGATGGCATATATGTCTGATTTTCGACATCAATATGTCGACAATCCGACAAGCCTCAAATTTTATAAACGTCGATTGATTTTCTTTGGATCTCCAACAAAAATATGGGATCTTCGGATATCTGACATGAACTGGTTGTATATCTGACCACAAATATATTAATATATAAGTCGTACATTAGAGGAAATTTCAACTCAAAATGGGCCTTTTAACTTTGATTCAAATTCCATGTCATCATGTGTTAGCCAATGAAATTGCTTTAAATTTGAAATACCGTATAGGTCTTAAACACTTTTTTAATATAAATTTGGGGATAAGTATCATAAAAAAAACTACTTTTTTTGTTTGTATTCTCGACATATCTCCCCGTGTTTTTACTCAAATTTCGATCGGGAGAGCTCGTTGGATGCGGAATTTAATTCTGCATCCAATGAGTACCTACTCTGCATACTTTTGATGGACCCCACTACCCCAAAAACAAGAAATACCTGAAAAAACATGACGATGATGTCATCATCATGTTTTTTCAGGTATTTCTTGTTTTTGGGGTAGCGGGGTCCGTCAAAAGTATGCCGAGTGGATACTCGTTGGATGCAGAATTTAATTCCACATCCAACGAGCTCTCCCGATTGAAATTTGAGTGAAAACACAAGGAGATATGTCAAAAATACAAACAAAAAATAGTTTTTTTATTTTCTTCCTCCAAAATTAATAAATATTATTTTATTATTTTAACTACTATTTTATTAATTCTTTTTAGGAGGCCCATTTTGAGTTGAAATTTCCTCTAATGTATACGACACATACACTTTGGATATTCTACGACAGACTTGTCAGATATGCTACGACATATTTGTCGAATATTCGACCCCCTAAACTTTACAGAAGTAATGATATCCAATGATAGACCCATTGGATAACCGACCCAAAATAATTTACAGACGACCGTATATCGGACACCATTTGTTGTCGAAGGTATGACATCAATGTTGGAAAAGTGGGGAAGGATTTCGGATATCCAACGACGGTTGTCGTCGGTGGTATGGACTACTCCTCGGATATCGTGGTATGGTCCATGGGATATCTGGCCACGATTGATAATTAAAAAAAACTAGTTCTATGGTCTAATTTTCTCTGTTAGATAAGTTTGTGTGCTCACTATACTACCCCACACAACATGGTAATACATTATCTTCTCTATGCCACTAAACATGTGTACCATGAATCTAGTCAATATCCACTTATAGATTTCCTTTCTATAATTATATAGCTTCTTGAGAAATAGCTTATGGTTTGATGGAGAATTTTGTTGCAAAAGTATACATGGATCTAAGTTACAAATACTTGTTCAAAGAAGTACATTTTATGTCATTATACCCTTTGGCCACTAGAAGGAACTAATGCAGTGAGAATTTTTTCCATATGACTGTAGTGTGTCAAATGCAAATCCCTTGTTTTCCTCATTTTACTAGTATGTGATTTTCTTGCAAACATAACTGCTTTTTCCCTAGCAATAACAAAAATAAAATAGTAAGAAAATCGTCCACCATACATGTGAAAATTAATATAAGTTATTTGAAACTTAATTAAGGGTGTTATCTCAACATATTATTACCTTGACCTCATTGAAAATTATATTCCTATGTTGTCAATTCCATCCAATTCAATAGAGTTTCGCAGTGAGAGTGACTAAGTAGTTTTCGTATAATTTAAGCAAATTAGTAGGGAGAACTAGCATATAAGGTATTCTGTCAATTTTTAGCTTGTGAAGGTGTAAATTTATTCAAAACACAAAAAAAAGAACTCATTCATCACAGTATGTAATAATATCGTATTACACCTAGTATGTGAATAGTCGCATATTACACTTAGTCCTAGGTTGTTATCTTGGTGAGATGTCATCACTTATTTCTCATGAAGATGAAAGTATAGAAACTATATATGTTAGAGTAGTATATTCAAGTGTTATTGAATATGATCTCCCATACAAATTCTATGCATATGGATAACTTTAGTTCATCATACTTTCTTGAAAGTGAATGCACATTCTTTACATAAACCAAGGAAGGGGGGGGAAAACAACAAAGAAATAGTACAACAAGCTAGTTATAAAAGGCTTGACATTAAAAATGTTGTAGGTAAATCCATAACCTCCTAAACTAGAAGTTGAGAATCAAGGATATAAAGAAGCAAAAATTATTAGTGGTATGCTTCCAACCGTTGTTTCAAAACATATATTGTCCCCT
Organism: Pseudotsuga menziesii; assembly: GCA_001517045.1. Classification (NCBI taxonomy): domain Eukaryota; kingdom Viridiplantae; phylum Streptophyta; class Pinopsida; order Pinales; family Pinaceae; genus Pseudotsuga; species Pseudotsuga menziesii. The sequence continues at coordinate 114,876 of LPNX010670149.1, forward strand.
AAGATGTACCAAAGTTAAATTTGGACTATTCCAAGGCATGACAAGTCTCAATTATTAACTATTTACAGCTTAATATTTCTTGGATGATGATATTGATGGTTAATCTTTAAAATCTTGCAGATATGGGGATGATGGATAAACTATAAGTTAGGGATTTCGCTCTAGACGAATTTCAAGGTGCATATTCAACAATTAATTGTAGATGAGGGTGAATTGAGAAAGTGAAAACACAAAAGAAGTGTTTGAGGTTCCATTTATATAGTTCTTAAAAATTTAGTGTGGAAGAAAATGCACTGAGATTATAAATAATTTAGTAGTTTAACATTATCCAAATCATTCTTGATTATTGAACAAAAATGGAATCTTGGATAGTCATATATTTGGATAGCAACATTAACCATAAATTACTATTTAACAAAGGAACATCAATGGTAGTACAGAGGTCAAATATCTGTCCCAATCATGATACTTAGCATATATTCATATCAATGTTGCAAACATGATGCAAAGATTGTTGTTTGGATCTAGTTGTGATATCTCAAGAAAATTTACATGAATAGAAAACATGTGTGAAATTAATATTACAAAGACAAACTTACAATTATAATATAGAGTTAATACACATCCAAATATTTATCTAAAAAGTTGAATACCTATATACATATGTTAGATCCCCAAAATTGACTTAACAGACCGGCTCTTAAAAATATGCCATCCTCTATTTCTTCTATGAGTTTTCACTATATAGTAGGGAGACCTCATTAGTAGATTTCTCTTTGTTCTAACTGCTTATCACTTGTCCTCTCTCTTATGACCCTTTTACATTTTGTTAATATCATTCACCTTAACTTAGGTTTATGTGGACAGTTGATTTACCAAGCTATCTTCCCTCTTGGATTATATATTGCTTGTCCAGTTGATTGCCTTTCCTAAGTAGGTTGTACTTAATGGAGTATGGAAATTTTATGATTCTTATAATTTTCTTTATACCAATTTCCATCTAAATAATCGTATTGTATTTCTCCCTTGGCTATATATTCATGTGGAGCATATTCCTCCATATTTTTAGCTACTTGGTCTAATGGAGCCTCTTCTATTTGATCTATGGACTGAGGGATTTCCTGAGTTCATGTGGATGTTAGTTGAGGAATTGTTTGAGCACATATGAATGTGTTTTTCTCACTTCATTGCTAAGATACTTAACTCTAGATCATCCACATTTTTCATGTACTATTCCATTTGTGCTAAATTATACTATAACATATTTTTTATTTGTTTTGTCTTTATCATCCTGCAGTTTTACTATCTCCGGAATTTGGATAGCTTCTCTATATCAGTGGCATGTATCTTATTCATCAGCACAACAATTTCATTATCTTTCTACTATAGGAGGGATTGTGCATGTGTGGTATCATCTGGATTAAACCCTAGTGCAACAATTTTACTTTATAATTGCTTGATAGGCTTGGCCTTGGTGGCTACCCTTTCTTCCTATAGCAACTTTTTCATTTTTTGTACTATCATGCACATTTTCTTCTCACTAGATGATAACTGCAACACATCCTTACAGAATAATCCATTGGACTATCTATAGAAATCAGCTCTGTATCAAAGACTAAATTGTCTATAATCAACATTATGTTCTTCTATTATGCAGTCATCAAGTGTCTTGGGTATGGGGAACTTGGGATCCAAAATGGAAATTCTTCTGTTAATCATTAACTAGCATAAAATATATATAGGATATGCATTTGATATGTGATGATCATATAGTAATTTTTCTACGAAACATGTTATTCATAGATCTCAGATCAAGAATAGAGCCTATCTTCTTATATATTTTAGTAGTGTCAATTTCAACATGGTGGTAAATGAGATGGAGACTGAATGTTTACAATAGGACCACATATCCTTTTGGATACTTATCAAGATGGAGAACAGTGGCATGCTTAGTTTCAATGGGTTGGATGCAAAAGGGATATGCACATGGTAGAGACTCAACTAAGAAGGAGAAATGAACATGGAGATAAGAGATATGCACATGGTAGTATGTGTTTTAATTTAACAATTATAGATAATACCATCACTAGTATGAATTGTCCTAATATCCATAGCATTTTCAATGAAATTTTCCAAAGACAATGATTACAAAAAAATATGAACAACTAGTACAATATGTCATACCTGTACTAGAGAAAGGGATGTCGGTTTCAAAAGTTGTACAACATCACGTTGATAATTAAGTTTTGTAAGTTGTATAGTGATCCAGTCAAATAGGTCTCTATGACCATTTGTGCCAAGCTTGACCCCCCCCAAGCATGAAGCTATATATGGGAACCTCCACACACCATGTCAAATATATATTATATATGTTCACATGAATATACTCATGTACATAAGACAACATGTCAATTTAAATAGCATACCATTTTATCAACTTCTATTGATGCTTCTTATGCTTACAACTTAGGCAGTAGAAGTTTTGTATATCCTGCACCAAATACGAGTAATCATGGGAAATCAAGATATTAACAAGAATTGGAAAAGCTCAAAAACTAGCATCATGTTTACAAGAATTGGAGAAGCTCAAAAACTAGCATCCCATTTACAAGAATTGGTGGCATCTTGAACTTACCCTTACTTGCGCTTTTGTTAAACCTAAAGATTTATAGTTGGAATCCTCTCCACATTCTCTATTTGGATGGAAACACCTCATGCAGGGTCCCTCACAACTACATCATATTACAAATATTATTAGTATATTTTTAATAAATCTAACATATGTAATAAATTTTGTTCATCCTAGTTCCATTATAAATAAAAAATGCAAAGATTACATTCTAGCATTGTACATGTTGCAACAAGTATAGTGAGGTCTTCACTCAATGAATTATCCAAAAATGTACCAAGGAAATTGTCAAAATTTAGATGACACACAAGTGGGTTGTAGAAAGGAACCACCATAGCCATTCATTGAGCTCCTCTTTCTTTCAAGAATAATATAATATTCTCTACTGAACAGGACCAAGCACGTGAAGGTGGAATTTCTTATGGCCCCTCCCCCCCTCACATCACTCTCAATTCCCCATACCCAATGCATGTACTTGAAAAAAAAAATGCAAACATGCAAATTTCATCATAAAGAAACATATACCATTCATTCAATAAAAGCTAACATTCATTAAACCATTCAATGATTCATTCAATAGGGAAAAAAATATGCATGACACTATATTATCGAAAATAATTTCATAGTATTTCTTCAGTCACTTGTTTCTGTTTTTTTCTCTTTACAAAATATTAATTGAGGCTTTAAAGCAAAGCATTAATTAATATTTTACTACAAGTGGAAACAAGTGACAAGGATTAAATGTCTAGGTATTTTAATTGTCCTTGATTTGAGTACAAAGGGATTTGAAATTGTTTTATTTTTACCTTTTTGTTGTTATATTTTTGTTAATAATTTGGGCATTACATATTTTAAAACATTTGCATTTTTGTATGCCTGATGACCTTCTAGGTCTATTTAGGGAGTTTGGGCCTATCAAAGGCATTTATTTCCCGAGAGACTATTATACAGTTTAAGTTTAAAGCATTGGAGTTTGTTATCTATTGTATGGTTTCTCATGTTATTATAGTGAATGATATTCACTACTAGAAAGTATGCATTTACAAAGTTTATGGTGGAGTCAAGATCAAATTTATTATTATTGTGCTAGACATTTAAGTCCATGTTATGTATGAATAGAATCCACGGTAGTTCATGACTAGAGCCTATCATCTACTCATGCAACATTTGTGTATATTATGGAAGATTAGTGATGTACAAATGATGGTGTGATGGTATTTATTTGTGATTGATGTTTTTTAATTTCTAGTGAATGCATTAGAAAGTAATTATGTATAGTTTTTTTGGGTGATAAAATATCTTCATAAACTTTCTCTACATGCGTGTTTAACAACTTGACTTATGTGAGGTTTTAGAGTAAGTCTTGTCTTCTAGTTTTCTTCAAGAGAATATGGTTGAATGAATATATCTGGTGGTGAGAAGAGAAGAATAGAAATGAAGACAGCAACTCACACCGAGGAAACTATTTCAACATGTCATTTTTTAATACATGTTAGTTTGTTATCACATGTAAGTTAATTAATGTTACACTACCTATTATGTACAATTTTCTAAATTGCAAGTTGTAGATCCCGAAGAGGGATTATTCATTTATTCTAGTGGCATTCCCTTGGTGGGGATATAAGCACTACATAGTCCACAGGGCATGAGAGTGCGGTAGAACATGTTACTAATTTGTTTGTAGCATACCGTATATTGGTAAGTATTTCAACATAGTTAGTTTGTTAATGTGTGTTATTTCATTGATTAATGCATTTCTAATTACATCCACACTTGGTGATTGTAGCCACGACGTACTATATTTAGAGAATAGTCCGTAATTACCTCTCCTTGCAGTCCAAATGCGCTGAAGGGTTGTGTGTATACGAGAGGCTCCACTCCTAGAAAGGGTGTGGATGTCCTCTATAGTAGATGCATAGGAAAACCATCTACGCCTAACTTAACAAGGGTCATCGATGCTGCAATTAGTGTCGCATTTGTAATAGCAACAATTCATATGGAGTTAACTATTTCAACATTTGTACATAGTATACTCATGTAATTGTATTTTTTATTCATGCATGTCTATCTATTTAAGCATTTGGTGATTGTAGCCATTATCACTAGCAGTGCCTGGCTTCTCCAGTCACTCCATGGTTTTAACTAGGTCTCCTCCTGTGGTGAGATGTTCATTGATGACCAAGTATTTTTATCCAATTTACATACACATGTTGATAATTGTTTAAATAATCAAGATATTATCGTAGTTGCAGAGAAGAATTATAGAGAGGACTTCCATGAGCACACCGCAGGTATCAATACCCTGAATGGATTTGGCGAGTGTGTACCATAAATCATTTGGCCACAAGTTAATTTTTAGAGTTTGTATGTGGTAGGGTATTAGTGCAGTTGTATAATAAAAAAATAATCTTTTATTTGCAAACTCCTAAGATGCAGAGCATTCCTAAGGAGATGGTTGATAGAGGAAAGTCAGGGAAAAACAAGAGAAAGATTGATTTTTGATGTTTCCTAATGGATTTATGTACTTTGGCATACAAGTACAACGTTGTACTTAGGCACACATATACATTGACAATCCATTAAGGGCTAACTACTTTGCCATATTTTTTATTATAAACAATTAACTATCAATGCATGAATCAGTTTATTGCATATTTTCTCTTGAGTTTCCACATGTTTTTGTGATGATTTATGTCTTCTACAAATTAATAAATTATGCTACTGAAATTTATATCATTGCATATAAAGTCAATCAATGCATATTATCTTAATGGAACATGCAACATTGAGTTATGAAAGAATAATCTTTATGGAAGAAACTAATTTTATCTTTCAACAATTTAATGAAATCATTACATGCAACGCTAATTCTATATCTAATTTGAAACTGTGGTTTTTGTCAATTCCAAGGGGTCATACCAATTGATTCAGATTATGGATGCAAGGAAAATATGTTGCAATGAAGAAGCAATAGTTAACAAAATAGGTCAAAAATATGTTTGAGCAAGCTTTGTCGTCTAAAACATGCTACACATATAATCAATCTAAGGCTATTGCATTTTCACAAACTAAGAGGAAGTCTAATAAATGCTGCACATTTTATCCATGCTACCATATTTCATCAAATGATAAGTCAGGGGGTTTTTTCATTGAATATATCATGTGTCATTGCAAAAAAAAATTAGTGGTCAGACATGGCTCTAAATATGTTGAATGTGCATAAAGGAACATACTCATGAAGCTCATATGCATAAAATATGAAAACGGACCATATAAAGGAAAATACGAAATAGGAACATCTATAGGAACATACCATATTTTTGTTTGACATAGTCGAACGTAGTTCATACATGCATCATATTTACCCTTGATGCAATCCAAGAGAGCATCTATGGGGTTACCCTCATATACAAATGAACATAATTTCCCTATAATACAATATTTATACCATTCCCATGCATCATATTCTAAGGTAGGGGGACCTAGCTATGCTGATAGAACCCAGTTATGCTTCTCGGTATGGATTTTGTGCCCCCTAGAGCAATTCCAAAAAGCAAGTTGCAAATAGGCATAGAACATAAATTGTAACTCTGATTTAGAAATCGTCGACTCCAATGGATTAAGGCTGCCATGTTTCAGCTAAGGGAAGCCCTCTAGAGTGATTCAATATCCTAGAAACGGTATTATTCTACCATCTCGAGAACTAGGGTTTTTCTTAGTAAGCCAAATGCCAGTTTTGCACAAGGGGGTCCACTTTGCATTGAAATGGCTAAGGAGAGCTTGGAAAACACAATCGTGTCCACAATGGCCAAAAACATAGGTGGGATCTGACATAGCCCAATTATGTTGTCTGTTTTGGATTTTGTGCCACCGAGAGCAAGTCCACAAATTGTCCTTGAATAACCTGAGGTGGAAGTTGCAACTAGGCATAGAACGAAAACCATAACTCCGATTGAAAAATCGTCAAATCCGATGGATTTAGGATGTCAGGTTTCATCTAGAGGAATCCCTCTACGATGATTGAATCTCCTAGAAACGACATGATTCTACCATCCTGGGAACTAGGGTTTTGCTCAGTAAGGAAAATGCCACTTTTGCACAAGGGTGTCCACTTTACATTGAAATGGACAGGGTGAGCATGGAAAACACGACCATATCCAAATTGGACAAAATAATATGTGGGAGATGACAAAAACCAATTATGCTCCTCGGTATAGATTTCATTCCCCCCCAGAACAATCCCACAACTTTGTCCCTGAGTGGCCCCGAATTGCCCAAGGGGGTCCACTTTGCATTGAAATGGACCGGGAGAGCATGGAAAACATGACTGTGTCCATACTGGAAAAAAACATATGTGGGGGCTGACAAAACCTAGTTATGCTACTCGATATGGATTTCGTGTCCCCTAGAGCAAGTCCACAAATTTTCCCTGAACGACTCAAGGTGGCAAGTTGCAACTAGGCATAGAATGAAAACCATAACTCCAATCATGAAACACTCGAGTCTGGTGGATTCAGGATGCCAGGTTTCATCTAGGGAACCCCTCTATGGTGATTTAATCTCCCATAAATGATTTGAATCTACCATATTTTGAACTAGGGTTTTTCTCAGTAAGCCAAATGCCACTTTTGCACAAGGGGGCCCACTTTGCACTAAAATGGACCAAGTGAGCGTGGATAAAATGTCAGTGTACATAGTGTCCAAAGATATACATGGGAGCTGACAAAACCAAGTTATTCTACTCGGTATGGATTTCGTACCCCAGAGCATGTCCACAAATTGTCCCTGAATGAACCAGGGTGGCAAGTTGAAACTAGGAATAGAATGAAAATTGTAACTCTAATTTCAAAATTGTCGGCTACGATAGATTCAGGATGTCAGGTTTCATCTAGGGGAACCCCTCTACGTTGATTCTATCTCCCAGAAACGGTCTGATTCTACCATCTCCAAAACTGGGGTACTTTTGTTCAGTAAACCAAATGCCACTTTTGCACAAGGGGTCCACTTTGCATTGAAATTCCTGAGGCCGGTTGATGAGATGACTGTGTCTACAATGGCCATACACATATGTGGGAGCTGCCATAATCCAGTTACACTGCCTAGTATGGATTTTGTGCCCCCTAGAGTAGTTGTAAAGGTGTGACTGCTTGATAAGTTAATGCTATATATCGATTAATGGGGACATTCCCTTTGACATTAAAGTGATCATTCAACCTAGGGGCTCTACAAACTAGGGCGTAGCCTACAAACTAAGGTTTACATTACAATAAAGGATTTCATCTACAATCTATGGTTTAGATACAAGATAGGGTTTACAAGTACAAGCTAGGGCTTCTACAAGATCAATGACGACATTGAAAAGTTGTAAAGGTGTGAATGCTTGATATTATATATGGCTTAATGGGGACATTGCATTTGACATTAAAGTGATCGGTCAACCTAGGTATTCTACAAACTAGGGCCTATCCTACAAACTAAGGTTTACATTGCAAACTAGGAGTTCGCCTACAATCTAGGTTTTATATACAGTATAAGGTTTACAAGTACGAGCTAAGGCTTCTACAAGTCCAATGATGGCATTGAAAAGTTGTAAAGGTGTAAATGCTTGATACTATATCTTAATGGGGACATTACATTTGACATTAAAGTGATCGTTCAACCTAGGGATTCTACAAACTATGGCCTATCCTACAATCTAAGGTTTATATTGTAATCAAGGAGCTGCTCTACAATTTAGGGTTTAGACACAAGATAGGGGTTACAAGTACAAGCTAGGGATTCTACGAGGCTAATGATGGCATTGAAAATTTGTAAAGGTTTGAAAGCTTGATACTATATATCACTTAATGGGGGCATTACATTTGACATTAAAGTGATTGGTCAACCTAGGGATTCTATGAACTAGGTCCTAGTCTATAAACTAAGGTTTACATTGCAAAATAGGAGTCAGTCTACAATCTAGGGTTTATATACAATATAGGGTTTACAAGTACAAGTTGGGGCTTCTACAAGGCCAATGATTGCATTGCAAAGTTGTAAAGGTGTGAAAGCTTGATACAATATATCGCTTAATGGGGACATTGCATTTGACATTAAAGTGATTAGTCAACCTAGGGATTCTACAAACTATGGTCTAGCCTACAAACTAAGGTTTACTTTGCAATCAAGGATTCTACAATCTAGTGTTTAGATACAAGATAGGGTTTACATGTACAAGCTAGGGCTTCTACAAGGACAATGATGGCATTGAAAAGTTGTAAAGGTGTGAATACTTGATACTGTATATCGCTTAATGGGGGTATTTCATTTGACATTAAAGTTATCAATCAACCTAGGGCTTCTACAAGCTAGGGCCTAGCCTACAAACCAAGGTTTACCTTGCAAACTAGGAAACCTATGTCAAATATTCTCCTTTGAATCAAGCAAATCAGAAAATCATTTCCCTCGGAGTCCCTCAATGAGACATTGAGTGTATGCTTCACATCCAAGAAATGTTCCAACCAATAGTAAGTTCCCCATTCATTTCCTCTCAAGGAAACCACAAGATATATGTGCCCTGCAGAAAATAAAATGTGGACATGTAGGAGTCATCTAAACAAACACAACTCTATCAAACATTTCAAAATTATCAAGACATTAATTGAACATGGTTGTACGAGATCTAATATGTGGTCATATTCTGCTGAAATACTTGATTGGTCCTCATCCAAATGGGATAATTATACAACTAAATGTCAACTATTGGGGAGTGATACACGATCCTAGCTATCAACCCAATTCGTGGATTCACAATAGTCACATTCACCACTAATATATAGAGAACAAAAACAAGAGAGTTTCCTTGTCCACATTTCAACTATAGCATTATTTGATGTTCTAACAGAGTGGAATGCACAAGTACCCTGGATGCTCTTGCATTCATATACTTGTGATCGATATACATCGACAACCTCCCAAAAAATATAGGTACATGTGATTTCCTAGTTGATTGGTCTTCTTGTCTTATTTCTCCCTCCCACATGAATGAAGAACACCATTAAACAATGCTCTTTGCATCTCAAATGATCGAAACAATTGTGAACTTCATTTATTTCATGTGTACTGCAGTCTTGATGCACACACCTGCTCCATCATGTTAACCTTTTCCATGTCTAGTCTCAAATTAGTTCCAAATATGTGACACCTTATGCCTTTTATGGAGCATACACAACCTGTGGAAGACACGAGCATTTTATAATTTCCCCACACAACCATCAAACCAAATCCAGTGTTGTTCCATCTATATGTTGGTATCCTTCAAGTGATTGAGAACAATTGAAATATGTGTTGTAAAAAAGCCAAGTCGTGACAAAACTCCACCTCCCTATTTTCCTTTTAGCTTTGATGGAGCCTAAAATTGTGACCTCGAATAATTATCTATCTGGTACATCCTATACACTGGTTGCAATGTTGATTTTCATTTACAAGGTGCTTCATATGATAATAGTAAGAACCTGATTGAATTTATTAATGTTGATGACCTACAAAATGCACCGTGAACGATGCCTATGGTGTATATCTTGGGTTTTAGTTTTAGATGAACCAAAACAAATGGTCATTGAACAAAGATAATACATGCACAACTACAAAATGCAACCATCAAGTGACTCGACAATTGTTGTGATTACACCAATAAGTATTTATATCTTAGAATTTGGGGTGGACAGGCATCTATGCTTTTCCTAGATTACACGAGGATGCTCGACAAGTGTACTGTCTAGATTGATTCTATGGCAGTCGTTCCAAATTTGAAATAAACAATTAAAAAAAATAATGGGGCATAGTTGATGCATGGATAACGGGTAGTTCGTAGTAGACAACCCATTTAAATAGAAGAAGTCGAGAACAAGTAACATATAACTTATTCAGGAAACTTAACTTATGGTATGTTGGTGTTCATCGGCCACAAGTGTGCTAGTTGTTGTTGAAGTTGGCATCTTACCATTTGGATTGACCGTTTCACTTCACATGCATCAAAGAGTGTCATGAGTCACACTTCCATTAGCCATTCGAAATAAGGCGGAGCACTCCCACTTTTACACATAGATAAGTATTTATATTTTACAATTTGGGGTGGACAAGACTCCTTTTCTAAATTGTAGGAAGATAAAGACAAGTGTATGTCCTTATTTTATGGATAACCCACAAGTTGGTGACACTTAATTTATGGCCTATAAATTTTTAGCTTACAATTTGGGATGCACAAAAATGTTCTCTTCCTAAGTTGTTTAGAAAAATAAAACAAGTGTAATATAAAATTTCAAAATAAACAATTAAAAAATTATACCAATCCTCTTGAATTTACTGTAACATAGCAACAACAACTTGAACATGGCAACAAAGTAGGACGAACCTTGCACACGATGAACATGTATTGTATCCCAAAACATATAAACAGATGATGGCCCAAAACCTACTGGAAAAAGTTGCTTATGGACACGTAAAATACATTGAAACACCTTAGAATTAAAGACACATAAATGATGCTTACCTTTCCTACATCTTGCCAATGAATGAGCTCGTATGTTACGCCACTTTAATTAATGAACTAGGCTAGGTAATAACTAGCTGCTTCAGATAGAGTGGCGTTTATTCCTATATCCATTAAATGTTCAGTAAAATTCTGAAGTGGTAGCCTCATAAAAGTTCCAATTTTAAGTGGCAACATTATTGTACATGTGCGGTGTGAACATTTGCAAGCCACCTCGGATCAGTTTCATATGTTCTATACTTCAACAAAAGTTAACATTCCTTCTTATTGGTCAAGCTTCTTATTTATTGAGGGTGTTTGTGTTTAGAAAATGTAATTTTACCTGTAGTTAGTTAGTAAGTTAGGTGATCTATGGTATTTTCTGACTAATGGTATTTATCCATAATATTGTTATGATGTATTTAATTTCTTGTATATAGTGCTTTTCTTTGACATGGTATTAGAGTTTAGGGTGTTTGGGTTGCAGGCTTACCCAGATATGGATCAGACGGTAAGCTCTTATACCATGTCAAAGAAAACAAAATAGCGGACAGAAGAACTTTGAGCGGATTAATTGCCTTCTCACGGGAATTTATAAGACTACATTAACAGCAAAACCACAAGTAAATACTGTGAATCATCAAATACGATAAGCCACTAATTCTAAAAAATGTGACCAACTCAACAACTCAACTAACTAACTAATTAGTACATCATTAATAATATAATGATCTAAAATAGTGATCTTTTGAAATTCCAATTCTTAAATTTAAAAAATGACAGTAAGTAATACCAACCAAAACCACATTATTTACCCCACCAAAACCACAACTCGCTAACTTATTTTGATTATATGTTTCCGCATCGATCGAATAGGAAGCAAAATCAACAATAAACTTTGCTCGATACCCATCTTTGAATGATCTGCTAATATTGTTGAAGTTTTTCCTCAAATATAAATTGTAACTCCGAATTACTTTCATAGTTTACTGAGTTTGAGTCCGAATTCAAAAATGGTAACTATGCTTTGTCATACCTTTAATCACTGAGTTATTTAAATTTTGTATATATCCATGTTCTATTCAGAAGTTTAACTGGGATTGACGCTTGGCAAAACTACTGTCCGTTCCTCCATAATCTTAATACTGAAAGTTCAGGTTATTCACAATATTCGTTCACGAATAATTTTTTGAGATTTATTCCATTTGTTTTGATGGTTTTTCGAGATTTAGCCGAGGTGTTTTGCGTCTCAACGCTACCATAAGATATAATCAAATTTAGTAGGTAATTTGACAAAGTAATAATCTACAATTAGACTTTAGACTTTAATTAGAGATCAAAGGCTCAAGGCTCACGATAATGTACCTTTAAATAGAACCAGCACAATGTTCATAATTTATGGGGTAAAACAAATTTTACAGGCAGTCATTCACAATTAGACTGAATAGAGATCAATGGCTTACATAAAGAAACTTTAAACAATCCAGCACTATATTTAGGGTTGTACTCGTTATTAATAATATTGGTAGAGCACCATAGTGGAGACCTTACAATATAAACTTTCACTTATTTAACGGAATGTGGGATAAGAGTGGTTGGTGAGGTTTTCATTCTATACTGCATTTGTTGGGTGGCTACGCAAAGATCCCAAGTTTTTCAACCCAAAGCCGTCCGCCTTTAGTACGTGCGGGTGATATACTGCAGCAATCGCAGCTCCAACCAGCGGACCGACCCAGAATATCCACTGCAATGCAATACATTAAACAACAATAAATCACCGTCATGAGGATTGATTTCTGTGGATATATATTTAGATCAGTAAAACACAATGCCTCCAAACATGGATTTATAGATATTATAATTCTTACTAGGTCGTCCCATGTTTTTTTATGACCATAAATCACAGCAGGCCCAAAGCTCCTGGCAGGATTGATGCCTGTGCCTGTGATGGGAATGGTTGCCAAATGGATCATGAATACTGCAAACCCAATTGGAAGCGGAGCCAAAACCTGCATAAGCCATTTCTCACATTAAGGATTTCATTTCATCCATGAACGAATATATAGTTAAAACCTGCAAGGTCGCTCTATATCTATATTTATATAAAAATATAAAAGGTGGAATCTGAATTGTATTATGTACGGGGATGTGGGAGTCGCGGGCTTTGCGCTTGGGGTCTGTTGCAGAGAAGACAGTGTAAACCAAGACGAAGGTGCCGATGATCTCGGCAAGAAGGGCAGCTTTCTTAGAATAACCGGCAGATACAGAGTTCGATCCTCCTCCGTTGGAGACGTAGAAGCTCCCCTGAATACCGCTCACAAGGGCAGTTCCGGACAGGGCACCCAGGCATTGGGCCACAATATACAATACGGCGCGAGGAAGGGAGACCTTCCGTGCGAGAAATAGGGCAAACGTTACTGCCGGGTTGATGTGACCCCCTGCGCATTACACACATCGATCAGAATGGCATGCATGGTTTAGCTCACCCTTCAATATATATATCAAATGGAATCAAATTATGATCTGGGGGAATTGAATTTTCACTCGGCTAATTCTTATACCTGAAATTCCTGTTATGCAGTAGACGAGAACGAAGACCATTCCTCCGAAAGCCCAGGCTTCTCCCAACAGCCCAACTCCGCCGCAGTTGCCTTTGCTTTGTTTGTTTTCAACGACAGTGGTCATTGTTATGTAGAGGAAAAGCAGCGTTGCAACGAACTCAGCAACGACGGCTCTGTAGAACGAGAACAGCTTCAATTCTAGCGAATCAAAGAGAGGCGCCGGGGGATGGTCCCCGTAATCGCTGGTATGTTGTTCTTCGCCAGCTTCTACCCCCATAGCTGCCATCTTGATCTTGTTCTAAGCTTAACACCAAATACTATACTGCTAAGAATAGATACTCTACTGTCCGAATTGTAGAGAGGAATTTCGGTTAAATAGTATTGTGGCCTGCTAACGTACCGTGGACGTCACATGAACATAGAGTAAAAGCAAAATGGATTTGCTGTAACGTTTGGGGGGCCTGTATCGACCGGTGAGCTAAATTTTTGTAAGAGAACGTAAAGCACACGCGCACTTATCTCGCTTAGAAATTATAACGTAAACTTTCATGTGTTATCTATTCTTAGCTGTTAAACTCCAGAAGTTGGTAGGATAGGCCTAGCATTTCGCATTCACTTGTTCAGATGGGTGCCACTGACAGATTGCTTCCATTAATTGCATTACAGCAATATATGAACTTATCTTGATTTTAAAAATTATGATATTGAAAGTTTCTTATATTTTTTTGAATAACCTATTATATTTTTTGGGGAATAATCTATGGACCCGACCATTTGCACCAATCCAACGCCCAGAGCATCGCTGCAGTCTAAATGGAGCCCTGGTCGTCGGATTGGTACAAATAATCTATAAGAATAACCTATCTTGCACCAATCCGACACCCAGAGCATCGCTTGGTCATCCGATTGATACAAATAATCGGGTGGATAGGTTATTCCTATTTTTTTTGGAAAGTCGTTGAACTCTTTTAAGACTTCATAAGTATTTATTCCAAAATGTCTAATTAGTTAAACGATCTTTGAAGTTATCTAAATTTGGATCATTTTGTAAGTTTCAACTCAACCAAATATATTGCCATCCCATAAACTCCTTGAAAACTTTACAAGGATTTATTCCAAAATCCCTAATTACGTAGATGATCTTTGAAGATAAATCCTAAATCCTTAATTACGTAGATGATCTTTGAAGCTATCTCAATTTGGATAGATTCGTTAGTTTCAACTCAATCAAATGTATTGCCGTACTCGATAATAAAAGGCATAAGCCTTTATCTACCCAGATTCATTATATTCTTATGCCTTCACCATATAGTTTTGAGTGGGGGTATTAATTCAACATTAAAGAGATTCATTTTTCTCAACAATATAGTTTTTAACATTATGGTTTAGTTTTTATATTAAAAACAATTTTTAAATATACATTTGTTTACATTGTTATGTAAACATTAAAGGATCTGATGGCTATGTAAACATTAAAGGATCTGAAAACTTTCCATTGATCAACAATAAATAAGCAGCGGAATGTAGACAGTAAATTAATAATACCTTGATCCATCTTGACAGCCTGAGACTGAATCCAGACGCCTGTGCACCTGCAATGTATTGAAGAAACTTGATCCCAGCACAGAACAGAAAAACAGTTTCTCTCTCTTGCCCTGCACCAATGCGTTCCTTCAGCTTGTCTGATGGGTATTCTGGAAGGATCATTTATAGGCAGAGAGAGGACCAGTTTCCCCATGACACTTATTCTCCACCTGTCCATCGGAGTAGGAGAAAAAAGAAACGGCTGCCAAGAACCCGTCTCTTCATATGGACAATGTAAGAATGAATTTTCTAAATTTAGTCTTACATTCTCCCACTTGGCACATATGATAACTTAATGTTAGAGTTTATCAAAGTATACATTAGGTGCGCCATAAGTCACATTCATCTTGGTTTTCAGTTTGGTCATCATAATACTATAATTAAACAA
>LPNX010670149.1:134217-139217 GCA_001517045.1 Pseudotsuga menziesii
ATGGGAACTGATACTGAAATCATAAAAACACATTATGTGATATTAATGCTAAGAGTTATAAGCAGTTTGAAAATCATGGTTAAACAATAGTAAATAGTATCACCGTGACCTACCTTTGGGCTAATCTTATGGTAATCTATTGACAATTATGGTGATTTCCTTTTACCACCTAATAGGACTGTTTGATAAAATATTCACAACTAAGTAAGTGCGTTACCTTTGAGTATCCGTACTTGCCTCAATTGTGAATACCCATCAATCATCCCATTCCAATTAAATAGTCTTTCAAAATTGGTGCACCTTTGGGCCAACCTAATATTCTTGTGACTAAATAATTGCGATTTGCAGAGTCATTCTTACTACCAGTATTAAAATTTTGATAATTTGACATAACATCTATGAGTCTTTCCGGTTGGACCACTTTGGTGGTTGCCAAACCGTATCTTAATATAGACCTTAAATCAATGTAATGATTCTGCATATTGATTCAACAATAATGTGTTTAAATAGAGTTCTGTCATCATTCACTATGGCAAAAGAAAGCATTTTAATGTGACAGAGTAACAGTATAAAAAATAAAAAAAACCAGAAATTTATACAATGATTTATATTCTCTGCATACCTCTATGCCAGAATGCATAGATGAACTATAGAATATAATATTGTTCACTACAAGCAAACAAACATTGAACAATCTCATTATGCAAGTATAATAACCATAGGTTAAACTTTGTCTTTGTTGAAATACAAGATATGCATATTACTGTTAAATATATTTAGCTCTATGTTTGTTATCAGTCTAAAACTCAAGCCACCACATTATCATAAATCTTAACCGATCTGATATGGACCATAGAAAAAAAATCAAATGTATTATCAGTTCAACTACCTTGTTTGATCTGCTAGCTTCCTGAGGAACAAATATGTAGTTAATCCTCTTCCCATGCAACCATGAATATAAAACCCCTCCCACTACCTGGTTAATATAAAATTAAAAGGAAACCCTTTACTTTCAGGCAGATCGAAAGAAAATAGCGCCCCCTGCAGATTTTTCCAGACTTAAAGTAAGAGACCGCATGGAAGAAAAAAAAAATCACAGTGGCACAGGCCGCCATTCCACCTACACCCGGTTCTAGATCTGAAAACAGGATCACACGTACCCAGGGGACGCCAAACCAGAACAGAGTTCACACATACAGAGCGATTAGCAGGTCGTATTCCTGGCTGATTTTCTTGCTCCATCTGAAAGAAAACTCATGTGAAAAAGGAACCACAAGATCTAAAGCACAACACGGCGTTAACCTTTGGCAAAAATGCATGCATTCAAATCGCAGGTCACCATGGCAACGCTAGATCAGATACAGAATATACATATATATATGTTGATAACCAGAGGTTAATAATCCTGATAAATGCCTTCGTTTCACAAGCAAGAAGGAAATCCAGATCCAAAACTTCAGTCCAAGCATGATTAGCGTGCATAACTTCAACCCAGACCACATGCATAAACAGATAAAGAATACCAAGTTGCATCAACCAATGAAAGGGTTCATGCCCATCGCGTGTAGTAATACAGGAATTACATGCATTCGCTGAAGGGTCTCCCATGGCATCCTCCATGCAATCATGCAAATTTTTTATAACAAAACAAAATAAAGAGGGGAAGGGGTTGCTCCATTGTTTGCATCAACGCAGCAATAAGGCATTCATCTTGATCCAGGAAAACAATTTCTTCTCAGCAGAAAATATTACCCTCATCGCAATCAACCATGCGGCATTCAAGCATTAACAAAACAAAGGGTTTTATCTTTAAGACGGATCGCATTCGATCAAAGGAAGGTTTAAAACGGGGCTCTGATACCAATGTAAACATTAAAGGATCTGATGGCTATGTAAACATTAAAGGATCTGAAAACTTTCCATTGATCAACAATAAATAAGCAGCGGAATGTAGACAGTAAATTAATAATACCTTGATCCATCTTGATAGCCTAAGACTGAATCCAGACGCCTGTGCACCTACAATGTATTGAAGAAACTTGATCCCAGCACAGAACAGAAAAACAGTTTCTCTCTCTTGCCCTGCACCAATGCGTTCCTTCAGCTTGTCTGATGGGTATTCTGGAAGGATCATTTATAGGCAGAGAGAGGACCAGTTTCCCCATGACACTTATTCTCCACCTGTCCATCGGAGTAGGAGAAAAAAGAAACGGCTGCCAAGAACCCGTCTCTTCATATGGACAACGTAAGAATGAATTTTCTAAATTTAGTCTTACATGTTATGGGTCTTGAGAGGTCGACATCTGCCTCGAAGTGTCTGTAGTTTACTTCCTCTTAGAACTCAAATTTGATAGTATCCTAATATATATGCAGGCGCAACATAGTCGCATAGAAATTTGTACTTTGAATTTGATATGATTTATATTTGGCTCAATGTGAATAATATATTGAGGTTTCATGATAAAGCTAAGATTCAAATTATTTACACACATAATATTGGAGATGTTTAAAAATTCGACCATTTAGATTCGAAGAATATTTTTTTTGGAATCCAATATTTTTTATTTTTCAAAATTGAAATGTAACTATGTTTTAATCTCAATTTTTCTAAATTTAACAGCTGTACGGTGGATTTTTAAAAATTCCTACCAGATTTGATCAAAATCATGTTAGAAAGATCAATCTATTCCAACTCAAATCATAGAATTTTTAAACTGTGCAATATTTTAGATAAATCATTGACTGTCATTTTGGTAATCAATCCATGTATAATGGATAATCTATATATCTTTAAACAAGTTATTTTTAAAACTAATTTGAAAAATATGAATATTTTTATAAATAATTTGAAAAAAAATATAAATATTTTTAAACAAAATATTTTTAAAAGTAATTTGAAAAAGAAAAATAAGAATTTATTAATAAAATGTGTATTTTTTTTAACTCTAATTAATAACTTTTACTTAAATATGTTACATATTTGTATTATCATTATCATATGAGAAAGTGATTTTCTTTTCATAAAAAATAATATTTTTTTGATATTACAATGTTTGAGAAATTATATTTTTAGACCATAAATAAACATTTTTCAAATTTTTATAAATAAATTAAAATACTTTAAAATGGTAACAATTCAATAAAATTAAAGAAATACTTATAACCACCTACCAAACATTTATAATAAAATAGCTTTGAAATCACAACAATGCATAATAAAGTTAGCCAAATAATTATAATTATAAGCCACATGTTAAGTTGCACCTGTACTTAGCACACATGTACCTACCTAGCACACCTTCAGGTGTGCCCCATGGAGAGATGGCCAAGTTTTTGGACAAAGAGGGGCAATATTAAGTAATGGTGGTCATGGTTGGGCCCCTTGGTCCTCTTTAGGGGTACTATGGCTTAATAGCATTGCAAACAGGTCTTTATAGGGGTTTTTAACCTCATGGTTGGTGTCTGGGACCCCTAAGGATTGACCACTGGATCACATGGCTCCATATCCTTTTTATGTGCCCTGGTGGCCTTCGGTTCAGCTGTGAGACATTCGCCTCCCTTCCCAGCCACTTAAGACACCCTCATGGCCCTATAGTAAGTGGGTTCTTGTTCTCTCTGGCCTTATCTCCTCAAAGGAAGACAGCCTCCTTGCCAGGCCGTTTTCATGCTTTGAGGAAGGAGTTCAAGGATTTTACAGCATTCTAGGGGTTGTATGGGGTATAACGCCCTCCCTCGAACTCACTCCAGCCTTTCGTTTGCAATGATTCTCCTATTTGACTGTGTTTTGATACCCAGGGATACAAATACACCAAGTAGCTTACCTTGAGCCTACCTTAAGCTATATTTTATTATTATTTTTTTTTAATTTTAAGTTGACATTTTATAATTTGAAAGTGACTTATTTTAAGGCATGTAGGTCTGGATATTTAAAAAGTGAGTGTGAGATCATATAAATAGATTTCCTCACTTTCATTTTAAAGATAGAACCTATGGGATAATACATTCTTAAATTTTTTCCCTTATTAGGGCTCTTGGAGTGATGCACCCCTCTTGAGGGGGGTATCTTTTAACGGTTTAAAGCAAAATCTCTTGAAGTATGTTTGGTTCATGCTCTTTGCTAAGGTGATGCTAGATTTGTTTGTTTAACACATGCACAAGGAGGTATCGAAGCTATTCTCTTGATTTCTCTTTGTTAAATGTTGATGGATCATACTTGTTTATGGTTGAATGGTAGCCATTAGTGTTACATTTTGTCTAAGCTAAGGAATTTTCAACATTTTGACGCCATAGTATTGGGACAGTGCAAGCTAATGAGGGTCACTTTTGGCACGTTAGATGCAATAGAAAACTGAAAAATCAACAATCACTCAACTTAATTTCTTTTTTTGAGATACTTACACAAAATATCTTGCTTTGAGTAAAAAAGATTAAATGTAGGAAATTGAATCACGTTTCCAAATATATATGGTTTATGTATTGAAATTTTTTATAACTATGCCAAATTTCATTTTTTCTAACAGTCATTAGAGGAAATTTCAACTCAAAATGGGCCTTTTAACTTTAACTCAAATTCCATGTCATCATGTGTTAGCCAATGAAATTGATTTAAACTTGAAATACCGTATAGGTCTTAAACACTTTTTAATATAAATTTGGGGATAGGTATCATAAAAAAAACTAATTTTTTTTGTTTGTATTTTCGACATATCTCCTCGTGTTTTTACTCAAATTTCGATCGGGATACCTAAAAACGTGATCGGGTTTAGGGTTTAGGGTTTAGGTATCGAAATTTTGATCATGTCATCATCACATTTTTTAGGTATTTCTTGTTTTTGGGGTAGCAGGGTCCGTCAAAAGCATGCCGAGTGGGTACTTGTTGGATACGGAATTTAATTCTGCATCCAACGAGCTCTCCTGATCGAAATTTGAGTAAAAACACGGGGAGATATGTCGAAAATACAAACAAAAAAGTAGTTTTTTTCTTTTCTTCCTCCAAAATT
>LPNX010670149.1:144217-264972 GCA_001517045.1 Pseudotsuga menziesii
GCTTTCTTTGGAAACTAATCCAAATCCAATTATAGAGGATACCACAGTTCATCCTATTAATCTAGCACAAGAAAAAAGGAAGCATTCATTAGAGGGACCTTCAATTTCCACAATAGTTGTTGAACAAGCACCCCATGGAAGTATTCAAGAAGCAAAACGTAGGTGCACATTAGGGGATGTTTCAAATCCCACATCAAGTCAAAGTGATAAGTTACCATCTCAAGACGAAGCTCATGAAGAGGCATTGGACATGGAGCCTACTGTTGAAGAGGCATGGACATGGAGCCTACTGTTGAAGAAGAAAATATTATCCAGACCATCGATGAGGATGTTGGACTTCCACCATCCAACTACTAGGAAGAGAGTGAAGGACAACAAGTTGCTACTGAAATGCCAGAGCGTATTGTTGATGCGCTAGATGATAGAATTTCAACCCCCTTACCTCCATTAGAAAGCACACGTCGAAGAACTTCGAAGCGTATACAAGTTAATGAAGGACTCCTCAATTCCATTGAAGGTACGCTATCTAAACGTAGTATTGCTTATCAAACTCGACAGATACTAAAAACATATTTTGTTTCTAAATGTGATGGAGATAAATGTAGATTATTTTTATCATTGTTAAAATATAGGGGAATGAATATTGTTACGAAATCGTTAGGGATAAAGATGATAAAGACTTCTGGACCAAGTTCTCATATAGTTGAAAGCTTAGTAGATGCCTTTGGTAAAATTGGTAAGAACAAATGTTCAAAGGACCGCAATGCAGCTCGTCGTGTGTTGTCACAAGCGATTGTAAATAAGAACACGAGGGTCCTTCGTTATTTCAAGCCTACATCTAAACTAGTTAATTTAAATGTAAAAACCATCCATAGGTATTCTATTGGAAGACAACATCTTGACACAACCGCCCAGATAGATTTTTGGGCCTTTATTGGTCAGTTGCCACGTCGTGACATGAATCTAGTTGATGCAGTAAAGGGACTAGTGCAGATTTTTTGGCATGATCACACAAGGCCTTCTTCAAACCGGAAGGATGTACTAAAACTGAGAAGGGGTTCAAAGGACCATGAACCACATATTAAGCATCTTCTTGATATAACACAGACAGAACTATACGACAAATTTAGGAATGAACATAGACAATTGAATTTGGGGAAAAGATCTTTTGAGAAATGTAAGCCCTGGTATGTTAGAATAAATACTCTTTGTAACACTTGTTGTTGTAGATACCATGTAGAATATGAATATTACTATGAATCATTTTTGTACATTCGTCGTGTGTTGCATACTAACCATGTGCAGGATTGCTCCTTGATAATACCACTGACCTCATCAAGAGAATTCATTCATAGTATCATGTGCAATAGGCTTGAGGGGCAAACATACTATGCAAAATCTTGTTTGGATGGAACTTGCTCCAACTATGATGGAATGGAATTATTGAGCCAATGTATGCACGAGAGTGGAGACAATGAATTTGGGAATATGGTTACAGACATGAAAAGTTTCAAATATATCAGCTATGAAATAGTCCCAGGGAAAGAAAGCAAAAAAATACAATTGGTGACATCTCAGGTACATGCATTTATCTATAAATTTATGTTTGAATAGTTGCATTTCATTCCTTACTTACAAAAAAAACTTGATATTGAGATCATTTTATGTCAACAGGTACAAGTTAGTGTCTTCGTCAAGGAATTTTTTGAAAAGACACATCAATATGTTCAGCATGTCCACTTGGCATGATGGCAGGATGAGAAGTTTAGAATATACAGAGATACATTTCCCCATGGTACTATACTTTCAGTTGTTGATTTTGCTGAGAACTACACTCTACAACCTCAAAATGAGATCCAAAGTCAGTATTATCACTCTGAGTAGGTTTCCTTGATGGTGCATATCACATATAGGCATGGCCCAAATAGCAGTGAAGAGCAAAGAGAAATTCTAAAGGAATATCACTTCTACATAAGTGATGATAGGTGCCATGACTTCCACTATGTACGTCATTGCTTCATCATGTTCTATGATCATTTGAAGGGCAAGAACATACAGATGGATCAACACTGGATTTGGTCTGATGGATGTGCTGGTCAGTTCAAAAATGCACGCATATTTCAATGGTTGTGTTCATTGAATAAAAACTACAATGTTCCACATATGTGGAACTATTTTAAGACTGCGCATGGTAAAGGAGAGCATGATGGAGCCAGAGCATGTGTCAAAATAGCCCTACGAAGAGAGGAATTGAAATTATCTAAAATATCTACTATTCGAAATGCTCAATCTATAGTCAAGTGGTGCACGTCAGTAATGGGAGAGCAATCAGCTATGTGAGTAGAATCCACAAGAAAGAGACATGTGGAGAGATGTTTTTGCAAGGTGGTAGACATAGATCATTCACATGCATGGGAATGCAAGACTGCTCCTGGGACTCGTGGATTTTATTCGATTCAAAGCTCTGATAACCCAGTATTTGAAATTTGGACCAGAAAACTCGCTTGTTTTTGCCCTCCTTGTTGTGATGGTGACTGGGATGTGTGTGAATCATTGGATTGGGTTGATGGATGGGATCGCATATCAATTCCACTTGATCAGTGTGCAATTGTTGAGTTAACTCCGTTGGAAGAAGACCAATCGTCTATTTCTATAGATTTTGATCATGTCTCGGACCTTGTACAACCTGGTATGATGCATTTCCTTAACATTTTTTTGTTTATTTACGTAGTCTTGAAACTCACATTAATGGCCTTGTATCACACGAAAAATATTTGATCATATACCTACAATCATACTATGCAGGACACATATATGCAGTGGTTGCCTCAAAATATAGTGAATGGGGTGGTGATTACTGGTTTGCACGTTGTATAGAGGGAAAGCAAACCCTCATTATGTCCATGACTGATGATGAAAACAACCACTTCCCCATCTGGTCTATGGTTGTTAAAGGTGAATACCTTACAGATGACAACAATGCAAGAAAGAAGGGTGGATATGTTTACAGTGATTACAAACTAGGTTCAAGTGTGTATCACTTTAACAACTTAATCATTGGTACAAACCTCTAGGTACGAACAATGCCTAGCCGAAATTCATCGAAGGTACGCTACTTCTTACCAGATACAGAGTACGAGAGACTAATGGATACCATCATTATAAGAGATGATCCAGAGGACTTGGTTGTATGATAATAGGTGGGATCTAGCATGATGAGATATGTATCATAATTTTAATTTTCCCATGTATGTTTCTTATGAATATGTCAAATTTTTGTGTTCTTAATATGCGAAATTTTCCATATTGTTGTTTATAAATATGCCAAAAGTTCTCTTGTATGTCAAGTTAATGAACATGTCAAATTTTACATATGATGAATAAACCCTATATATCAATCATATGAACATTTCAAGATCTCATTCACATGATATACATAACATTAGAATACATACATGTACCTCTTTAGGTCATACCTGTCAAAGATCTTTGTAGGCTCTCTTACAGGACTAAAACCCTAATTTTTCAAGTAGGTAATATTGTCAATGTTTTCAGTCGATATATAAAACTAGGATGATGGTAACAAGATATCACAAAGATAACTTTATGTTTAAAGGATTTTATAGTTTCCTTCTTGACAACTCACCTCTTATACCCGCCTGTCCATTACCTGGTGACCTCCGTATACAGTGGTTTCTGAAACTAGGGCTTCACTCAATAGGGGACAATGCAGTCACGCCAATGAGGGCCAAACTTGGAAAGCCACGGACGGTGGGGATGCAGTTGGCATTGCCATATTTTCCATGCCCAAACACGCTAGCAGGAGTTGACAGAATTCAAAATTGCGGCTCTGTGAGGTTTTTTGCGCATCGGGCACAAGTCCACCAGGTGTCCTTGAACGGTATTAGGAGGTGACCTGCAACTCACCATAGATCAATGCTCGAGCCTCCAATCGACAAACCATCGATTCCGTTGGATTCGTGACGTGGGATTTTAGCTACGGGGGGTCCTCTCCCTTCTGCCCATTGCCCGGTGACCTCTGTATATGGTGGTTTATGAAACTAGGGTTTTACTCAGTAAGGGACAATGCAGCCATGCCAACAAGGGCCACACTTGGAAAGCCACGGATGGTGGCAATTCAGTTGGCATTTCCATATTTCCCATGCCCAAACACATAGTAGGAGTTTCCAGAATTCAAAATTGCAGCTCCGTGAGGTTTTTTGCGCACCGGGCACAAGTCCACCAGGTGTCCCTGAACGGTATCTGGAGGTGACCTGCAACTCACCATAGATCAAAGCTCGAGCGTCCAATCGATGAATCATCAATTTCGTTGGATTTGTGACATGGGATTTTAGCTAGGGAGGGGCCTCTCTCTCCTATCCATTGCTCGGTGACCTCCATATACAGTGGTTTCTAAAACTAGGGTTTTGCTTAGTTCAGGACAATGCAGTCATGCCAATGAGGGATAAATTTGGAAAGCCACGGACGATGGGGGTGCGGTTGGCGTTGCCATATTTCCCATGCCCAAACACGCTAGCAGGAATTGACAGAATTCAAAATTGTGGCTCTGTGAGGTTTTTTGCACACTGGGTACAAGTCAACCAGGTGTCCCTGAACGGTATATGGAGGTGACCTACAACTCACCATAGATCGATGCTCGGGCCTCCGATAGACGGACCGTTGATTTTGTTGGATTCGTGACATGGGATTTTAGCTAGGGGGGTGGCTCTCCCTCTTGTCCATTTCCCAATGACCTCCATATACGGTGGTTTCTGAAACTAGGGCTTTACTCAGTAGGGGACAATGCAATCACGCCAACGAGGGCCAAAATTGGAAATCCATGGACGATGGGGATGCGGTTGGCGTTGCCATATTTCCCATGTCCAAACATGCTAGCAAGAGTTGACAGAATTCAAAATTACGGCTCTGTGAAGTTTTTTTCGCACCGGGCACAAATCCACCAGGTGTCCCTGAACGGTATCTGGAGGTGACCTACAACTTGCCATAGCTCGATGCTCGGGCCTTTGATCGATGAACCATCGATTTCATTGGATTCGTGAAGTGGAATTTCAGCTAAGGGGGGGGGGCTCTCCCTCATGTCCATTTCTCGGTGACCTCCTTCTATGATGGTTTCTGAAACTAGGGTTTTGCTCAGTAGGGGACAATGCAGTCACGCCAACGAGGGCCAAACTTGGAAAGCCATGGACAGTGAGGATGTAGTTGGCGTTGCCATATTTTCCATGCCCAAACACGCTAGCAGGAGTTGACGAAATTTTACGTCTCCATGAGGTTTTTTGCGCACCGGACACAAGTCCACCAGGTGTCCCTGAACGGTATCTGCAAGTGACCTGCAACTCACCATAGATCGATTCTCAGGCCTCCAATCAATGAACGGTCGATTCCGTTGGATTCATGACATGGGATTTTAGCTAGGGGGGGGATCTCTCGCCTTTCCATTTCCCGATGACCTTCGTATATGGTGATTTCTAAAAATAGGGTTTCGCTCAGTAGGGAACAATGCAGTCATGCCAATGAGGGCCAAAATTGGAAATCCACGGATGGTGGGGATGCGGTTGGTGTTGCCATATTTCCCCTGCCCAAACACGCTAGCAGGAGTTGATGGAATTCAAAATTGCGGCTCTGTGAGGTTTTTTGCACACCAGGCACAAGTTCACCAGGTGTCCCTGAACGGTATCTGGAGGTGACCTGCAACTCACCCTAGATCGATGCTCGGGCCTCCGATCGACGAACCATCAATTCTGTTGGATTCATGACGTGGGATTTTATCTAGGGGGGCCTCCCCCACCTGTCCATTTCCCAGTGACCACCGTATACGGTGATTTTTGAAACTAGGGTGTCGCTCAGTAGGGGACAATGCAGTCATGCCAATGAGGAAACTTGGACAATGCATTTCATGCCAATGAAGGCCAAACTTGGAAAACCCTAGCCCTAACTAGGGTTTATTGTTTAACATGCATGGCCCATAACCATAACCCTACCAAGGAAACCCTAATCCTAACCCTAATCTTATCTTACTGTCACAACTCAGTTCAGAATCAATCTAATGCCCAACTTAACTTTTTCAAATACGGTGGACTTATGCTTCAAATCATGTTGATTCACAAAGTTGGTTCTCGGTCTTTGGATTCTATTGTAGTTCTTTTAATGCTGAGTGATTAGTCATTGGGTGCATGAGGTTTGTTGAATAGTGTTGTTTGTCGTTGATGAAATGTGAAGCATGTATTGCACTTATTTTTATTAAATTACACTTGAGCATTGACTTAAGTTGTAATTTAATCATCCAAACTCACAATTTTTAATTAGATATATCCAATTGGTGTGCATGGAGTGAATTCATTGAAACCTTGAAATACATTGTATTGCACTTATATTTATTAAATTAAGCGAGCAATAACTTTGACTTTACTTGTAATGGTCATCCAAAATCACAATTTCTAATTAGATATCCAATTAGTGTGCATGTAGTGAGATCATTGAAACCTTTAAATATAATAGCTTTTTCTTTTGACATAGTGCATTCATAAGTAATATATAATCCACACAAATTAATACAATAGATTGACACAAGAACATGTGGAAACCAAAGAACAAATTCAAAGTGAAATGTATCATTAATTTATAACTAAAATGTCAATGTACATGTCTCCAAAAGTACATATATATCCAAAAGTATCCAAAGTACATATATATCCAAAAGTAACCAGAAGTACATGTGTCTCCACAACTATCCAATACTATCCAAGCCACATGTACATGTATCCAAAACTATCCAAGCCACATGTACATGTAAGTGAAATGTCAATGTACATGTCTCCAGAAGTACATGTATCCAAAACTGTTCAAGCCACATGTACATGTATCGAAATGTGCATATCCCATAAGACACATAAAAACTCAAGCTTCCTCTTGTTCTTTCTCAAGGTTGATCCTGTAGGCACAACTCTAGGACCAGTGTGCATCTCTGGATCCTGCAAATTAAATATCAATTGTTAAATTCAACTAACTATGTACTAATACATTAGCTCAATAAAATACCATATCTAAATTAACTCAACAATTATCAAAATGTTAATGGACATTGCATGAAACAATTGGTCATTAATGGACATCTCACCTCAGCAAGAGACTGTGACAAAGGAGATTGTGTTCCTTGTGTAGCAAATGGAGCTATTGGTTGAACATCAAGGATGGTCGCATCCATGGTCGAACCAGAGGGGGCAGGAACTGCTGGTGGTGGTGGTGGCTACAATCACCAAATGTTGAAATAGTTAGACATGTGCATGAATAAACAATAGACAACAATAACAGACTATGTCTAGATCATGTTCAAATAGTTGTACCTTTGTGTGGCTTGTATTTCTTGCAGATACCACATTGACTGCTGCATCAATAACTCCTGCTGCTGGTGGCTACAATCACCAAATGTTGAAATAGTTAGACATGCATGAATAAACATACACCAACAATAATAAACTATGTAACGATCATGTTGAAATAGTTGTACCTATGTGTGACTTGTTGCCATTGTAGATGCAACACTGACTGTTGCATCAACCATCCCTGCAAGGTTTTCAATAGTAAACTTTGCCTCCTGATGCAGTAAACATGCAAATCAAACATTAACAAAACATTTTATGCACTGGATTTCAAGTTAACCAAGAAATATCATCGAAGGATATACATTACCATGGTATCAGTAGCTCCATTGTAGTGGACAACTAGACTCTTGCTAGGAGTAGGCCGCCTCATATACACATGACCCTTGTTCACGTATGGCCTATGAGGAGATACAACTCCAGGAAATGGTCCAGGTGTTTCGATTGGTGCCTATAGTCAACAAGAGTTCATGTAGTTAGACATGCATGATTCAACGAACATACATGTATTTAAAAAATGACATTTTTAAAATGTTTAAAATGTTTACCTCCATCACTGCTTTCCCCCGTGAAGGATCTGGTATTTGCCAGTTTAATAATTGTAAATATTAGACCGTAGATAGCATTAGTGAACTAACATGTACAATGTGTGGAAATTAACAAATTAACAAGTATTAAAAAATTGACAGTTTTAAAATGTTTACCTCGGTGTGAGATACGACAATGGGTGCTATATGAATCTCTCCACCAACCAAGGGATCAGTGGATGGAATGTCATGCCCAGATATTTCTTCAGTCAATACGACCATGGATTCTACCTCCATCACTGCTTTCCCCCGTGAAGGATCTGGCATTTGCAAGTTTAATAATTGTAAATATTAGGCCGTAGATAGAAGTAGTGAACTAACATGTACAGTATGTGGAAATTAACAAATTAACAAGTATTAAAAAACTGAAATTTTAGAATGTTTACCTCAGTGTGAGATACGGCAATGGGTGTTATATGAATCTCTCCACCAACCAAGGGATCAGTGGATGGAATGTCATGCCCCTCTGTAGAGTGTGGAACATGGAACTCTGGGGCGCCGCTACCGGCATAAAGCATCAACTGCAAGTTCACAAAATTAATATATTAGCTCAAACTATACATGTGTGTACAAAGAGGAAAATAAATGAAGAATTTATTACAATTAACCATATACATACATCACTCAAAAACCCACTGAAGAAAACATATGACGAAAGACCATAGCAGGGACGACCACACAATGTGCACTCATGAGGCTCAAAAGTAGGCTGGGAATGTGCTAATGGTGTTGCACTAGTAGATGGTCCTGCACTAGATGGGGGTACTGCACTAGAATATGTTCCTGCACCGTGACGACCTAATGTATGTACCATACCAGGGACAGATGTCCCTTCCTCACCCATATGTTGAACCATAGTGTTATGACGAATAACTTCCCGTGCCAAACTCAAATATGCATCATGTGTCTATGGAATAACACGATGTACAGGTGGGACATCTGGCCCAGGAAACTGCCTGCGAGTTGCAAGGATAGGGCGATCAACGTCTCAAATCTTGGCATTGGGTCAGTTTTGGGGCATCCCCCCACCGATCCCCTGAAACTGCAATATATCAAAATAGTTTACGTGCTTACCCAACACGAACTCTGCATACATCTTCCGAAGGAAATATAGGGATATTTCCCTATTGTTGTGAGGTGGCATATCAAAAACCATATACCATCTGTCCATCCAGTTATCAACAAATGGCTGATATGTAAACCACTCGATAGAGATATGTGGCCTATTTGCATTTGGGATTTCCCCCGTGCAAGGCTCCCTAAACAATGAAAATATATGCTCTTTGGTAATTTTCAACTTTTTTATTGCATTGTAGCCAAGCCCATCAGCGTACTCTTGTCTTTTTCTTTCTCTATATGATGTAATATCATATAGTATGTTGCTTGACAATGTAATAGTCTCAACAATTGCATCCAAAGTGGATGCAAGTGAATGTCGAATCCTATCACCACCACTAAAAGTAGTACTAAGTCCTCTCAAGTGGGCAAGCTCAATCAATATTTCAGCATTTGTGTCCATAACCGCAACTGCAATAAAAACATCAATAAGGAAATCATTAGAAACACATACATGGTATATAATGACATCTCTTCAAAATTGAAAATGTAAATTAAATCAAACTCAAGTAAGCAATTTAATGGCATTCACTTACATACATTTAAAACCTAAAATTAAACATTTAACAATTAAATAGTAAGTTTCGTTCAACTTCTTTCTATAAGTTAAGGCACTTTTTCACCCTCATTGGTGACTTTTCCATGCACACTTGAGTTTAAACTTCTTTTAATTTAGGAGTGCTATTTTGACATCTTTTGTCATTTACGTCCCTTGGATATGTAAAAGAAAGGGGCAAGGGACTATTAGGACATATGAGGCAAGAAAAGGGGTGATACAGGGATGCCACCATATCCTCTAAATATAATTGATTCGATCATGGTTGGGAACACTCTCACGACGCACTCTAGGTAGTTCATGGGTGTTCACCATTTCCATTGTTGTATAAACATGGAAACCAACCAAAAGTTACATGGAAAAATGGAGAATTTGTGGACTGGACTACAATTGGTTGTAGATGAGCTTAGAGACTCGACATGTAGAAATATATTACCCATTGTTTTTTCTATTTTAAAAAACGGCTGATAAACCTAGTGATGCAGGGACATAGACTATTTGAGTAAATTCATTTATGTCTTTGCTAGATCAAGGGATCTTTGGGAGACCTAGGGTCTCACATGTTTCTAATTTTCTTTATTACGTTTATAGGATAAAAGAAGCAAAATTCAAGTTCTATTTAGTTTAGGTGATGACCTTTAATTAATTAGCACTAGTCCCCCAATGAATACAGGGGTTGTATGGGGGTGTCAAGACGTGTTGACTTGTAATTCGATATCACAGTGAGAAGGTTCGTATATTTCAACCTTTTTTTGTCATTACGATAAGGCCAGGGGCACGGAGGGTAAGTCCTATGCGCAGAACAAGAGCAAAGTGCTGAGGAAAGTATAATTAAAACACAAATGAGGTGGGTAGTATAACCAAGAAGTGCAAATATTTTAGTGGGAAAATGGTGGTGGCTGCTAAACTTACTGGAGGAAGGAATAAAACTAGTCATAGTTACTAGTTTTAACTCTGTGTTTAAATATATATATTGTTGATTTTATATAATACATTGTTTTATGTTTCAAAGGGCAAGCCCGAGAGGCACTTTGTTAATGTGTTTTGGCATTTAGTTGAGGGTGCTTAACTAAGAGGCAATGTATAACTACATACACTTGTGATGAAATTTTGATTATATTCATGGACAAATGATTGTGATGAAATTTTGAGAAACCGATTTACTAAATTTTTATGCATTTTTTCTATTCATGCTTATGCACATGCATTTCATCTTGTTATGGCCATTTCCGAGGAAACTTATTCAATTAGTATCATGGGGAAATATCCATTGAGGATTGGCAATTTGGGTTTCAGGTGGATGGATACATTATATAAAGGGAGGAGTTCTAAATTTTTCAATTTTTGGTTGCATTAGGAATTTTTGAGTTCTTGAAAATGAATTCATTGTAGTTATTCACTCATCTTGGTTGAGGGAGATGTGAATTTAATTAGTGACTCTGTTATCTCCAATTTGCTAAATAATAAAAAATTTGGTTGTTTTATTCTATTAAAAAACAGTATTCTAGGTTTAGAATTGACAAAAAAGAATGCTTTGGGTGATTGAATTACCTCGTTAGATGATAATTCACCGGTGGCTTTTCCTCCCCTCCTACTAAATCAGCTCCTTCAACAATCCCAAGCACCCAAATCGCCAGGGATGATTTTAAGGAACCATACTTATTTAAAAGTGTATAAATGTTGGCGAATATTACCAATTCTTAAAACGCCAACTATAAAATGATTGGCGATATTTTTTCAAAAAATATTTTAATTTCCAAGTATTTTATATTGTTTATATAATAATTTGGCGATTTTTAGGGTGAAAAAATTTTACCCCATCAAAAATTGGGTGAAACAGGGCTTCAAAAAATGCAAAATGGCGAATCTTTTTTGGGAGAAAAACATGGAAAAATAGCTAACTAGGCTAAAATTCGCCCCTAAAATTATCCTTGAAATTTGCTCCAAAATGCTCCAATTCGGCACTGGTTTCGCGTTCCTGATGGGTAGAATAGGCCACGGGTTTTGGGCCTGTTTATATAAATTAATTTTAGTTTTACAAATTGCGTATGCATTTTAGAACTGCAGATCACGTATGCATTTTGTAGTTATATAATGCGTACGCGATATGGTTTCCTATCCTACATGTCCCATGACATGTCATGCTCGGGTTGAACCATAGCAGTGCTATGTAGCAGAAACGCGTTGTATTTTTTGGTAATGTGATCGTGTTTTTGAAAACTAGGATTGCATCTAAAAGGTCCCTCATCTTCTTGCACTGACCCTATCATGAAGGATGTCCTCAAGGAGGAGTCCTTAGAATCTTGGGCCTTAGGTTTCTGAGTTTTTCCCTAGCTAGGATTCCTTTAATGAGCCTTTGTGGATGTTGGAGAAGGCCCTAACATGCCAAAATTTGGAAAGACTTCTCAAGAGGAAGGATGGTCACCTTCTTTGATGCTGCTAGGGTTAAGGTAAAACCTTAAAACCCTTGGCTTTATTCTCATACAATTTTTCTTCAAATCTCTTACATTTTCATGTGTAAATTTGCATTTTCAAAGTAGAATTAAATCCAAAATTTTATGTTAAAAACCCTAGATAATCAACAATTTTTTTTTCCATTTTTTTGGCCTTCCTAAAATTTTGGCCCTCTCTCTTACAATTTCGCTCTTCCTTCCTTATCCCAAAAAACCCTAGGAAGAAATTTTAGGAAGCCGTAAAAACCTAAAATAGTATAAAAAAAAACCCTAATTTAAAAAAAAAATTCAAAACCCAGTTCTCTCTGGCCTTATCTCCTAAGAGGAAGACATCCTCCATGCTAATCCATTTCCATGCTTTAAGGAGGGCATTCAAAGATTTTATAGCATTCTAGGGGTTATATGGTCTATAACGCCCTCCCTCCAACTCACTCCAGCCTTTCATTCGCATTGATTCTCTTATTTGAGTGTGTTTTGATACCCGAGGATACAAATACCCCAGGTAGCTTACCTTAATCCTACATTAGGCTACATTTTAGTATTATTTTGTTTTAATTTTAAGTTGACATTTTATAATTTCAAAGTGACTTATTTTAAGGCATGTAGGTCTGGATATGTAAAAAGTGAGTGTGAGATCATATAAATTGATCTCCTCACTTTCATTTTAAAGATAGAACCTATGGGATAATACACTATGTTAATTTTTTACCCTAAGAAGGGCTCTTAGAGTGATGCACCCCTCTTGAGGAGGATATGTTTTATGGTTTAAAGAAAAATCTCTTCAAGTATGTTTGGTTCATGCTCTTTGCTAAGGTGATGCTAGAATTGTTTGTTTAACACATGCACAAGGAGGTATCGAAGTTATTCTCTTGATTTCTCTTTGTTAAATGTTGATGGATCATGCTTGTTTATGGTTGAATGGTAGCCATTAGTGTTGCATTTTGTCTGAGCTAAGGAATTTTCAACCTTTTGTCACCATATTATTGTGAAGGACATCCTCTAGGAGGAGTCCTTAGAAGCTTGGGCCTTAGGTATCCGAGTTTCCCTAGCTAGGATTCCTTTAACAAGCCTTTGTGGTTGTTGGAGAAGGCCCTAACATGCCATAATTTGGAAAGATCTCTCAAGAGGAAGGATGGTCACCTTCCTTGATGCCCTGGGGTTAGTGTAATACCTTAAAACTCTTGGCTTTATTCTCATACAAATTTTCTTCAAATCTCTTACATTTTCATGTGTGAATTTGCATTTTCATGGTAGAATTAGAGCCGAAATTTTATGTTAAAAAGCCTAGAAAAAAAAATTCGATTTTTTGGCCTTCCTAAAATTTTGGCCCTCTCTCCTACAATTTCACTATGCCTTCCTTGTCCCAAAAAACCCTAGTGAGAAATTTTAGGAAGCCCTAAAAACCTAAAACAGTATAATAAAAACCCTAAAAAAATTCAAAAAAAAATCAAAACAATATTTTTCGTGAATGTTTGACTTTCCTAAAATATTGGACCTCCCTCTTACAAATTCGATTTTCCATTTTTATCCCTAAAAACCCTAAGGAGAAATGATAGGAACCCTAAAAATCCAAAACAACCTAAAATCTGCCCTAAATTCCTAAAAATTATACCTAAGAAAGGGGACCTAAATTGCCCTCCCCTCTCCAAAACCCTCAACCTGCTTCTTAACTCACTACTACTTTGTGGCAACCTTTCTACTTTGTGGAAACCCTCCTTTCTGATTACAACAGTCCTCATTTACACCTACAAACACAACATATACATCATTGGTTAGTGGTTAGACAAGACTTACATAATACGTACATTGTTGTTAGAACTTTTTTATGCAAACACTTGTTATATTTATACATGGAATGTATTATTGCCAAAGGAATTGTAATGTGACTAATATGCACTTGTTATTGTATCTATATTTATTATTGGTTTCCTTACTATTTGTTTACCAAATATATTGTTTTGATTCGGAAAATGGATATATACAGACATTAACTGCATTCTTACTTTGTTTCTTGGCTACCCTACTGTTGCATACATAAAGTAGTTAGTGTAATTGAAATGTTTGAAATCAATCTATGAAAATATTCTTAAATGGCTAATGATTATTGTTGTCCTTCATTGATGATGAAAACGTCCACCTAAATGTTATTGGTCAAACTTGCAATTTAATGCTTCTGGGCCTTTCCATTGGCTACACTTGTAATGAATGGAATTTGGAATTACTGAAGTTGGTATGCTATTTGTAGTCACAAAGTAGACTTTGTATGTATAGAGTGTCCTTTTTATTCCTTAGGTTGACTCCGTTAAGGCATTGATCACTAACCATTCACAAAAGAAGTTATTAATTGGTGTTTGAGTGTCCTTACAGAATTGCAATTAGGGCTCTTCCCTATGAGGTTCCGACTTCCAAATAAGTTTGGAGAAGTGGCTAAGGTGACAGTGATAACTTCCTCCTTCATATGCTTATCGGTGACTAGCCCTGCTAGTTCATGATCCGGTAACATTTTGGTGCTGTTATCAGGGACCATTTCAAAATTTGAAGAGGTTGATCCAGAGTCATTCACACCCTGGAAAGAACGACATTCGGTAAGAAAATTGAGGTAAGTATTTCTGGGTATTTTGAAAATATTATTGTCAAGGACTAATCTTGCAGATCTTACCTGACGACTCCACAAAGAACTCATCCCACTCCATTAATCAGGTACACCCTTGTTTTGTTTAGAACTTCGGTGAGATTGTTTAACTAACGTTGCAGGTCTCACATAGTGACTCTAATTAAAGAAAACTAAACAAGAACTCTTCAAAGAGAAGGAAGCTTGATGAGATGGCGTCTAATTACGAACTGTGGAGGGATACATTGGATTTTTGTGCATTCTGGGATTTCCACACAAGTATGCCATTCAAGATGGCGGGAAGGCACTTTTCCCATTGTTCCATCAATATAAGTATCATGCAACAACACATTTGTAGGCATTCATGTAATTCATTCGAGCAAGCAACATCGTGCACGAAGACATCAAGATGAGGCTATTTTTACTATCTCTTCACCTAGAAGACAACTTATATGTTAGAAATTGATATGAGGGTTTTCCTCGCAAATTTTTTTCTTCACTCATGCAGTTAATCAATGCATTCAGGATGGATTGGGATTACGTTGTTGAAGAACAGGAAATAAAGGCCATAATCGATAGAATATGGGAAGAAACATTGGGAAGCAGCCAGACACAAGATGATTCAAGCAACAGAATCAAAGACAATATTCCATTTGAATTAAAATATCTTGATAATATGACTACTACTGAAATGGAAATAGATTTCGCTCCTCTTGATTTATCAGACTTCCTAAGATATTCAAATGAGTCACCAGAGGTATTCTGGCATGCCTTCTAGAGTGACCATGATAATGCCGCGCATCATGTGGAATGGTTAATAACTTTGGCTTCAGAATATGGTATTAAAGAAAAAGAAGATGTTTACATGTGATCATCCGTCCTTGCTTGGTTTTTAGGCCTAGATAAATGAATGATATCATCCTTTACAGAATTGGTGGAAAAATTATGTATCCATTGAGATTCAAAGCAACGTTACAAATGGATACCTCCTGTCAAGCATGCAAAGGACTTGTTCAATAAGGAATCCCAAAACAGGATCAGGTCGAAGCAGTGATTGTCCAAGGCATAATTGATGATATCTCAAGGACGGTAGATGGATCCCCCCAAGCAGGTGAATATGATGATGGTCCTATATATGAAGATACCTAAGTCCTGGTTGAACAAGCACATATCAAATCTCTGGGAACATAATGACATGAATTTTGAGGACGATGGTTAATGGACATTTAAGGGTCCACCTTTCTATGATTCCTCGAGGCTAGGTAGCGTTGCAAAGAGAAAAAATATCTTGATGAAGTCACTCAGGTTGAGTCAGAATTTGACACTATTTGGGATGAAGAGCTTCCAGTCACCTTAAGCGGGGATGATGAAGACATGATTTATGAAGACCCTATGGAATGAGATATGATTGTTTCTTCTCTTTATGAGGCTAATGATGATGAATGTTCAACCCTTTTTCCACTATAATTGAAGATGAAGCATCACCAGACCTTGCAGCTAATTGTCATATGCAAATGGCCCCTTATGATGAAAAGTGAAAATATATTGGACCTCATACCTTTGGTGATTCTTCCATGAAGTTTCCTTCATACTCATCCTGCAGCTAAGAATCATGTTGCACAAAGGATTGTTTTTTAGATACTCAACATATGATGGGCCAAGGTTATCAATCTCAGTTGTGCTCCTCAAGAAGCATTGAAGAAATTGTTCATCCCACTCTACCCTACATAGGTAATCCCTTAATGATACATCTCAACAAGTCTGAGGAAGGTAGGTTGACAGGTATGATTTTCATTCCTCAACTCTATAATATTTATTGTTTATCTTTTCATTTGAAGCATGAAGGTATGAATTATATAGTTGGCAATTTCAAAATTTCAAGAATGATTAGGGTTACTAATATGATTTTGTAAAGGATAAGAAATGTACTTGTATTCCCAAAGAAGTGTTTGAATAAATGCGGAGACAGGTTGCGGCTCAGATATTAAGATTCATGAGGTCAAACTCTATGAATAACCTCCCAATTTCAGGATTCATGGGCAAGTTTCAGGAAGATTTTTTTCTTAGAAGACATGTATGATGAAGTTGTCCCATACATAAGTCCACTAGAAGCATAGATCAATGAAGCTTGTCAAAAAAATTCCTCTCTATGGCACCGATTTCAAGTTTTACATGTTCTTAAGAAGGCTTAGTTTCCTGCACTCATCCAAATGAAGATCTTGGTACAAACTCAACATATCATCAATGAGGTATTGTCATGAATTACATTAAAGGAAAAAAGTAAGATATCAAGTATGAATTTCTTACTCAGATGGTTACATTGGTGGTATGATTTCACCTAGCCTACCTTGATTGCCAGATTTAGGGTAGGTAGGTTAGTTGCATTTGGAATTTTTCTATGCATTGCATTTGATGTCTTTTCATTGTCTAGTTAGTTTTTATTGTTCTTAGTTTCTTTCCCTCATTTTGTGAACAAGGAAAGACGAAAGTTTCTTTCCTTAGATGCTTTTAATCTCTCGGAAATTTGATGTGTGTAGGTATACAAGTACCATTAGATTCACACGTTCTTGAGCACTCCCGAGAAGAGCACCCGTCCCAAAGTTGGAGCCGGTGTCTAGCTCCACCAATACCCAACACACCTTCAGGTCTGCTCCAGGGAGAGAGGGCCAATTTTTTCAACCAGGAGGGGTGTTATTAAGAAATAGTGGTCATGGTTGTCCCCCTTGGTCCTCCTTTAGAGGTACTAATTCAAGTGATTAGAACAAAACAATCATGCTTTTGTGTCAAATTGTTACCTAGGTAGAGCAGTATTTACTTTAGGCCTAGGAACTCTTCTATGTCGATAATCTAGACAGTAAATAAAGTCTAAGATTTTTTCTTCCTAACTTACTCATTTAGTCTTCAGAGCTTTAATATCTTACATTGTAACTTGGAATAAATTTTTACATGTAAATCTTGTACAAGCATCGGATCTGCGTTAGCTTTAAGAAAAGCTAAGTAAGCCTTGGGCTAACCTCAAGCCCCCTTCAATAAGAAAAGAAACAACCATAAAAAATTATACACATTCTTATAAACAAACCAATGATCTGAATTCAATAATTTGAAACTCTTTAACTTTTAATAACCTTTTATTCAAGACTGAAAATCAATAAAGTTTGAGTAGGGTTAATGACATGTGACTTAAAGGTTAGTAAGTAAATTTCGGTGGCCTTTTAGTTACAGTTAACCAAAGAGAATTTAACTCTTAAGTTTTCTCTTGTTAACCTGTCTTGTAATCTACCTGTTAATTAAACAAGCATTCTGGCTAAGATTTAGCATTAATTGTCACATAGAAAAAAAATTAAATTTTTGTGAATTTTAGGTTTGTCACATGAGTGCTACTGAAGTTTGATTCCTACTGCTCTAAGAAATAACTGCAGAACCAAAACTGAAGCAACATCCGGAAGTACTCTTCCTATCTATAGTGCAGCCGACCCAATATGAATCTAAAAAACCTTACAATTTCAAATCACATTCTGGGGCATATCTCAATCCATATCTCATTGTTCCGCGCAAATATTGGAGTACATGTTTTGCGACAATCCCGTGAATTTTCCTTGACTCACTCATGAATTGACTGATAGTATTCACAACAATACATATATCTAGTCTGGTGTTCGTCAAATACATAATTAGTGATCCAATCAAATGGCAATACATGGTGGGATCAATCAAGTCGAAGTTTGAAGTTAAGTCCCTCAA
Source organism: Pseudotsuga menziesii (assembly GCA_001517045.1). Lineage (NCBI taxonomy): Eukaryota > Viridiplantae > Streptophyta > Pinopsida > Pinales > Pinaceae > Pseudotsuga > Pseudotsuga menziesii. Next base: position 162,679 of record LPNX010670149.1, read on the forward strand.
CTTCTTCAGGTTTGCATCCATCGGTGTGGTCGTGGACTTGTAGTCCAACTTCCGAATCTCATCAGAATATTAATGGTGTATGTTATTTAACTAAGGAAAATTTACTTTTTCCTCTTTCATACTTCTAATCCTAAGAAGTAATGTATCAATCCGAGATTCGTCATATCAAAATTCATCATTCCCTCCTAGCGAGGTGCATACATTAAATGTCATATGTGCATATGTTGATTGGGAAGCTACTCTACCTTATTTTAAAGCCTTGATTATGAAGCATCATCGAAATTGTGAGGTGTTGACTACTGCCCTTGGAGGACCAACTTCTATATTGCGGGTAGAGGCAAGGGCTGGAGCCCAGAGGAGGTGGCAGAAGGTTCTATTGATGAATAAAATCCCCATATATATGCAAGGATTTTGATAGATATGAATTATTTGTTGTAGTGTGAATTTTTTTTGGACTCCATAGGCCATTTAGGATCTTTGTTTATATGTAATTTGGGGCATGTATGGATTCCACTCTATGTTATTTTAGTTGTCTGCACTCTTTCTATATACCCATGAGACACTTTGCACATTTGTGTATAGTGGCTTTTAGGTTTGCATGGTTCACTGGATTCTATCATCTATGATAGTATGTGATTGGCATGTAATCAAATACATCAACCTCACTATGTATCTTGATGTTGGTAGAGCCTACTGTTGAACTCCATTGTCTTAACCATAACCAAAATGTACCATTCACTCAAGGGAAAATATTTGTTAAGCATGGGAAGCTTCTATACCTTATTTTATTTTTGTGTATAGTGGCTTTTAGGTTTGCATGGTTCACTGGATTCTATCATCTATGATAGTATGTGATTGGCATGTAATCAAATACATCAACCTCCCTATGTATCTTGATGTTGGTAGAGCCTACTGTTGAACTCCATTGTCTTAACCTTAACCAAAATGTACCATTCACTCAAGGGAAAATATTTGTTAAGCATGGGAAGCTTCTATACCTTATTTTAACACTTGGATTAGGAAGATTCATCAAAACTAGAAGGTGTTGATTAATGTTGTTGGACGACCAACTTTGATATTGTAAGTAGAGGCACGGGATTTAGCATGTTTATTTATGTATTTTGGGAAAGATATGAATTCTACTTGAAATTTTTTTAGTTGTATGCAACCTTGCAACCAGTGTTGGAATTTCACTAGAATTTTACCTGTCAAACAATTTTTTTTTTACGTTTTTGGGTTTCACATTACCCTTCACTAAACGTTTTAGTTAAATATGTACCTGTCAGTAATAACAACGTTTTACTTAAGTCGAAAAAGTGAGGAAATTGAAATATTCATTATCATTTTGATAAAACAATTACAATTATTAAAAAACATATCATAAATTGATCTTACTTGTAGCAAGAGAATAGATGCATGATAAGTGTTTATATAAAAACTAATAAAAAAAAACTAGTAATTGATGAATCTATAATCAATAGTTCATAACAGATAACTATAAGAATGTGAAAAAAAAAAAGTTGCTAAATGGATAACTAGTAAATGATTTACCATAGATAAAATATAATTTAAGTGGATTAATACTTAACCTGCCATCTATTAAGGTTATACCAACCACAAATTAAGTAGTTATGCTAGAATTTAAAGCAGATTAACTAAATTATATTAACCTTTAACCAACCACAAATTAAATAGTTGTGCTAAAATTTAGATCAAATTAACTAAATTAAATGAGGATAATCCTATTGGATTGCAATACATGAAGTGAGAAAATTTCCATCTTGATCTACTGTAGTGGGCTTTAAGATTTAGTGACATACTTGAATCGTGAAGTATTGGAGGGTTATGTTCCCAGCATGATCATATTGGATTGCAACACATCCGCTTTGCAATCATCCAAAGCTTTGACTGTACGTAAAAGCAAGCCACGGCTACGACGTGGACACATTACTTGAATTATAGCTCGGTTTCCCATGCACTGTATTTTAATTTCTGGATTATGATTCTGCAACCAACATAGTGGGCTTATGAAGCAATTGTTCAAGAAATTTGAGCTTCTTAAGACATCGTTCAAGAACTTTGGGCTTATTAAGACATCGTTCAAGAACTCTGAGTATCCATTATTGCAGCAGCCACATACATAGAAAAAATAAAGATGAATATACATTAAGAGCTCAGTGGAAGAAATTTATTTTGAAACATAATGGGTGTGATCATTACCAGTTTTATCTTCGGTTATTCATGGGTGCGATTGGAGAAGTTCTTCCTGGATCCTCTTCTTGAAGCTCGGGATTTGAAATCTTCAAGCTGGATAACCTTCTTTTCAAGTTCTCTAACATAACTTATTGTGTCTATCATGATCGAGGCTTTGTCGTTCTGCTAAATCGAAACAACAACCTCATCTAAAATCAGAGAATAGATATAGCAGAAAATATAACCTATGTACTGAAAAGAATTTATATCATACCTTTGTTATTTTTAGCAGACTAGTTCTCAGAATTGAAAACTTTTCATTCATATCCTCCCTTCTGTGTCTTTCCGCCATTATGTGATTACTTCTTTGAGTCTATGTTCGGTAAAGAGTATCTCTACGAGGGGATAAATTATTTTCTACTATCGATGTTTTAGAGGAAAAATCCTTTCATTTCTTAGCGCTTGGGACATTATTGGCTTGCCCCGACGAGGGTTTTATAGCAAGAAAAGAACCAGATCTCTGAGAAGAACTTGTCATGGAAGGGATCAAATCAACAGAATGATTTATTTTTGATACTACAATTCTTGTACTGTGTTTTCTTTTGGAAGAAATCACATCTCTCGCTACAACTAATTCAGAACTTCTTGTGTGCATAAATCCTCAGGAAGCCCCAGCTAGGGCTGAATCCGATTCATTAATATAGATCTCTGAAAATCCGCATTCTAAATATGAATCTCCAAGTTGGAGTTCAAACAAATTTAATTTGATATCTGCGCTTGGCTATCCATCTTATCCTGGACTGCTGATCCATTAAACCGATTGTTATAGGAAATTGGAACTACTATCCTATGAGCCAACCATTGAGTTGACAAAACTGCTATGGTTATAGTTTGAACGAATTATAACAGGAATTGAGTTGACAAAACTGCTCTGGTTATAGTTTGAACGAATTATAACAGGAATGGTTGGCTCATAGGATAGTAGTTCCAACTTCCTATAACAATCGGTTTAATGGATCAGCAGTCCAAGATCCATTCCTATTATAATTCGTTCAAACTATAACCAGAGCAATTTTGTCAACTCAACTTCAAACAATATGAAGGCCGATAAGGCCAGAGGGAGCTACATATACATTTTAAAGAAAGATTGAAGTCCAAGAGGTCTGATTGGGAGTGATTTTTCACTCGTGTGGCATGACAAGTTGGTCATATAATATGATTGTTTCCATGGCAAATTTTCTTCACCTCCATGCCTTAATCATGTCTTAAAGATCTACGGGATCTCACAAATTCTCCTAATTTAATACAAAATCATTATTTCCACGTGCTATTGCAGATGCCAGCAAAAATTGAGTTGACACTACTGCAGTGCTGCTTTTTCACCTTGGAAATTAATCTTGTTCTCCATAAAACATGATCACAATCAAATACCAAAGTAGTAGTTTAAACGGATATGGTTTATATCAGTTTTTCAGTAATCAGTTTCATGTGTTATTTGAAATTATACAATGGAGATGTTTCATGTGTTATTTGTAAGGTTTGGTGCCACCACGATGAGACTGCTCACACAAATTTGCATTCAATGGCATTTAGGATGGTGGATCAAATTTATGAATTCACCTGGATCGTCACATTTATGAATTCACCTGGATCATGCTAGCTCGGAGACTCGAGAGTTGGGCCTTCCCATCACTTCCCAATGGGCCCACACTCCACGCTGGCTTCTACGTAGGAGTCCTACCTCGGGGTTTCGACCCCTGCCCCGACCCCGGATATCATGACGTTTTGAAAAAAATGTAGAACGTCAAAATCACGTTTTAGGAAAATATTCAAGCGTTTGGTTAAACGGTTTTGTTTAATTTTTACCCGTATTTGACGGGAAAACTGTCCCAGAACGGGCAAATGCCCGTCAAATTCCAACTCTGCTTGCAACATACATGCATATTTGTAAATTTTGGTTTGGATTCACAATGATGCTTTTAAATATATATGCAAATAGTGAAATTGGTTTGGTTTGGTTTTGGTTCTTATCTATAAATACAAATCATAAATAACATATCACCCCAAAATTTTAAGATATATACACCAATACACATAATTAAAAAATGACATTGTAAACATTTACAAACCACCAATTCAGTTTGATACGTTCCTTCAACAAAAAATAACATTGCTTCTTATCGTTCATAGGTAGTTGCTAACGACAAGCGTTTTATATACAGAAAAAACATTCTTTACCATACAAAAACCAATATAAATTGTAGATCATAACTAATTCCATAGTTTACTCACTGAGAGTTCGAATTCAAAATGGGTAACTAATACTATGCTCTGTAACACTTTTAATCACTGAGTTATTTAAATTTTGTATATATCCATGTGCTGTTCACAAGTTTAATCGGGATTGACGCTTGGCAAAACTGGTTTCCGTTCCTCCAGAATCTTAGTAAGTTGAATGTTCAGATTATTCACAATATTCCTTCACTAATGATTTTCGAGGTTTGGGCATCAACGTTGTTGTTATATGGAGTACTCTAAAAGTTCTGCAGGCATGATCATTGTTTGTCTATGTGCTGATTAGCTACTCATTGTTTCTTTCTGTCAAGAAAGAGAGTAAATGTATAATATGTCTTTTGATTCCCATGAATAACAAAGACTGGTATTTTTTCCTCTGAAAAATGGGAGTACTCTAAAAATTAGATTATTTGGGTTGGAATAAAAGTTAGGTTAGATTATTTGGGTGGGAATAAGTTGATTTTTTAAGTATAATTTTGAAGAATTTTGGTTGAAATTTTTCGAAATTCATGTTAAAGTGTATGACATTTTGAAAAAATTTGATTGGAATTTTTCAAATTTTAGGTTACAGTTGTTTAGTTTTAGAATTTTGAGTATTCTAAAGATTTTAAAGTGTATTAAATCTAGTTTTAAATTAAAATGACCATTAAAACACAGTTAAATTAAGATATTGCAAAATAAAAAACATAGCAATCAAGTATAATTAAATTTCATTAAATTTAAAAAATAACAATAATTAACACTTCATTAAAACTAATTACACTTTCACGAAAGATCGAAGGCTCAAGGGTCACGATAATGTAGCTTCAAGTTTAAACAAAACCAACACAATATTCATTAAGTAAAGCTAATTTGAGAAGCAACACTGGCTTACAACAGAAAGAAACTTTAAACAACACCAGGATTATACTCATGGTCGTTATTAATATTATTGGTACAGCACCATAGCGGAGACCTTACAATATAAACGTCCACTTATTTAACGCAATGTGGGATTATAAGAGCGGTTCGTGAAGTTTTCATTCTATAATGTATTGTTGGGGCGGCTACGCAAAGATCCCAAGTTTTTCAAGCCAATGCCACCCGCATTCAGTACGTGTGGGTGATATACAGCAGCAATCGCAGCTCCAATCAGCGGACCAACCCAGAATATCCACTGCAATGCAATACATTAAACAACAATAAATCACCGTCATGAGGATTGATTTCTGTGGATATATATTTAGATCAGTAAAACACAATGCCTCCAAACATGGATTTATAAATATTATAATTCTTACGAGGTCGTCCCATGTTTTTTTATGGCCGTAAATCACAGCAGGTCCAAAGCTCCTGGCAGGATTGATGCCTGTGCCTGTGATGGGAGTAGTTGCCAAATGGATCATGAATACTGCAAACCCAATTGGAAGTGGCGCCAAAACCTGCATAAAGCACTTCTCACATTAAGTATTTCATCCATGAATGAATGGTTAAAACCAAGGTCCCTCAATAACTATATCTATATATATAATTTGAAGTGTATTATGTACGGGTATGTGGGAGTCGCGGGCTTTGCGCTTTGGGTCTGTTGCAGAGAAGACAGTGTAAACCAAGACGAAGGTGCCGATGATCTCGGCAAGAAGTGCAGCTTTCTTGGAATAACCGGCAGATACAGAGTTCGATCCTCCTCCGTTGGAGACGTAGAAGCTCCCCTGAATACCACTCACAAGGGCAGTTCCGGCTAGGGCACCCAGGCATTGAGCCACAATATACAATACGGCGCGAGGAAGGGAGACCTTCCGTGCGAGAAACAGAGCAAACGTTACTGCCGGGTTGATGTGACCCCCTGCGCATGACACACATTGATCAGAATGGCATGCATGGTTCAGCTCACCCTTCAATATATATATGAATTGGAATCAAATTATGATCCGGGGTAGTAGAATTTTCAGTCGGCTAATTCTTATACCTGAAATTCCCGATATGCAGTAGACGAGAACGAGGATCGTTCCTCCGAAAGCCCAGGCTTCTCCCAACAGCCCAACTCCGCCGCAGTTGCCTTTGCTTTGTTTGTTTTCAACGACAGTGGTCATTGTTATGTAGAGGAAAAGCAGCGTGGCAACGAACTCAGCAATGACGGCTCTGTAGAACGAGAACAGCTTCAATTCTAGCGAATCAAAGAGAGGGGCCGGGGGATGGTCTCCGGTATGTTGTTCTTCGCCTTCTAGCCCCATAGCTGCCATCTTGATCTTGTTCTAAGCTTAACTATACTGTCTGGATTGTAGAGAGGAAGGTCTTCGATCGGTTAAATAGTATCGTAGCGTGCTAACGTACCGTGAACTTCACATGAGCATAGAGTATAAGCGAACTGGATTTGCTGTAACGTTTTTTGGGGGACCTGTATCGACCGGTGAGCTAATTTTTTGTACGAGGAAGTAAAGAACACGCGCACTTATCTCGCTTAGAGATTATAACGTAAACTTTCATGTGTTATCTATTATTAGCTGTTAAACTCCAGAAGTTGGTAGGATAGGTCTAGCATTTCGCATTCACTTGTTCAGATGGGTGCCACTGACAGATTGCTTCCATTATCATCATTGCATTACAGCAATATGTCAACTTATCTTGATTTTGAAAATTAAGATACCATAAAAGATTGAAAGTTTCTTATATTTTTGTGAGAAGTCATTGAAACTCCTTAAGTATTTATTCCAAAATCTCTAATTAGTTAGACGATCTTTAAAGTTATCTAAATTTGGATCATTTTGTAAGTTTCAACTGAACCGAATATATTGCCCTAAAGTTATTCTAAAATCTTTAATTATGTTAAAAATGGTAATCTCAATGCATCACTATCAATACTACATTAATTAGTTACTTGAGTAGTTGAGTTTGTTACATTAAATAGAATTAGTGAACCATAGTATTTGATGACGCTTAGAATTTACCCATGGTTTTGGTGTTATGTAGTCTTATAAATACTATAGCTTAATATTGAGAAGGCAATTCAATTGCCCAAGCAATCAATATGGCCATTGTGTTTCTGTTCTTTTTCTGCTTTCATTGTTTTTTTTAATTTTCTTTAACAAATTAAGTAGTATTGAGAAGGCATTTCAATTGCCAAGCAATCAATATGCCCATTGTGTTTCTGTTCTCTTTCTGCTTCCATTGTTTTCTTTAATTTTCTTTAACAAATTAAGTAGATGATCTTTGAAACTATATCAATTTGGATAGCTTTGTACTTTTCAACTCAATGAAAGGTATTGCCATACTCTATAATAAAAGGCATAAGCCCTTATATACCCAGGTTCATTATATTGTTTATTTTGTAAACATACATATTACAAATTATTATTTTTATTTTTATTTTTATTTTTTTCAATATTAAATTGTAAAAGTAGTTGAAAACATTGGTTTTAATACTTTCTACCAGTTTTAAATCTAATTTGTAATATGTTATGATGGACATTGAAAATATTTTGATTATCAATGAATAAGTATATACATTCATAAACTATATAATATTTTTTTTAAATAGACTTATACTATCATGCTTGACTCTAATATTAATATTATTGTCCTATCACATTAAATCTATTTTCTTTAGTCACCACATGAAGTTGCATAGCAAATGAAAATGTTTGGATTTGGACTGTGCATTTTAAAAATATATATTAAATCATTTTTTAAAATAGACTTATAGTATCACTATTTGACTTACAGTACTACCAGCATAGATCCATTTAAAAGGTGATCTACTAAGCATCTAGAGGGATCAAATCTTTCAAGGTGCAAACCCCTTTTTAGAGTGGAAATGTTGAAGAAATGTGTAATCCAATGTTTATGATTTTAGTTTATTTTATGTTGTTTTATATATATGTAATTCTAAATAATTAAAATTTAATCAAGCCGACATGTTATTTTTAATAACATTTTTTTACAAAGGACACGTGTCAACTCTAGGATGAGCCCGGAAGGAGTTACACATCTCTCCCCTGCTAGGATGTACATTAGAGGAATTTTGGGGTCTAAAATGGGCCTCCTAAGGAAAATAATAAAATAATAGTTAAAATAATAAAATAATAGTTAAAATAATAAAATAATATTGATTAATTTTGGAGGAAGAAAGAAAAAAACTACTTTTTGTGTTCGTATTTTCGACATATCTCCCTGTGTTTTTACTCAAATTTCGATCAGAAGAGCTCGTTGGATGAGAAATTTGATTCCGCATCCAATGAGTACCCACACTCCATACTTTTGACGGACCCCGCTACACCAAAAACAAGAAATACCTGAAAAAACATGATGATGATGTCATCATCACATTTTTTTCAGGTATTTCTTGTTTTTGGGGTAGCGGGGTCCATCAAAAGTATGCAGTGTGGGTACTCATTGGATGTAGAATCAAATTCCGCATCCAACGAGCTCTCTTGATCGAAATTTGAGTAAAAACACAATGAGATATGTCGAAAATACGAACAAAGAAAGTAGTTTTTTTTAATGACAAATATGTCAATTCAACCATTATGGTTGACTTATTTTATTGAAATTCTATTGGTTCTTGAATTCCAACTCACAAAAACTTATTTTGGCACGTTTTCTTATAAGGCCCATTTTAGACCCCAAATTTCCTCTAATGGAATGCATCTCTTCCATGCAATGATTGTCATGATCAAATTAAGACTATTTTCTTTACTAACCACATGACCTTGCTTAGCAAATGAAAGTGTTTGGGCTTGGGCTTTGCAAAGTGAGTTTAAAAATGCTATGGGTAACCAACGAAAATCATAATATAATGAAGAAGACTTGATAGTATGAACAACGCAAAATAGATTCTTATGTTTAGTTAAATTTAGCCAAAATATGAAAAAACAATTTATAAAGTAAATTTCAAAAGGTAAAATGAGGTTATGAAAAATTTGAAACGACAAAACACACAACTAAACTTTACAAAGAAGAAAATGATCTCCTTTCAACCTCAAAACTTACTATCAATCCATGTGACTCCACATGCATAGTAGATGATGAAGGAGGAAAATTTCCCTGAACATGACCAAATAGACATATTTTTGGGTATATGTGGCAATAGAACAATATTTTGGTGAACTTATAAATGAGATGATGCATGTACAGTTAGGACATACCTTTTCTCTTAAGAAATCCAGAGGAAATGTAATGGCTTTTGTTATTCATCCTCCCTTTAGGATCAATTTCTTTTGGAGAGTTTCCTGGTCACCAGCATTGCTGCTAGCAAAACTATGAGTGGTTTAGAATGGTTGAATCACGGCGAACTAAATTTTGTAAGTAGCGTGAAACTTTATTGCTTTAATTTTGCCATTTTCATAAGCTTTCAAATTTGAAATCATAGATTGATCAGTTTTTTCATTGTTGGAATGACTCTCTAAGATGAAAACTCATTGAAAGACCAACAATAGACATTATAAGGAAAAATATACCTTTCGGAAACTGTGGATTTTCTTCTGTTCCTGCAAAATACCAAAGAATGCAAAGGATTTTCGTCTCATTATATCCCATGCTCTCCAATCTTTTATTAATCTGTAAATTCCACATTAAGTCAAAGTGAAAGTGCAAAAAGACCTTTGGTACTACTATAGGTAAAAGTCAAAGTAATAAAAGAATAAAATAATATTATTTTGTTCTTTTGAGTTTTGGTCCACTTATATAGGTGACTCAAAGGCTATAAAAGAAGATCAAACCATTTCATTATTACACACCCTTGCTCTTGCTCTCACAATTGTTGAAGGAAGATTTTCACTGGTTTTGGAAGAGAAGGATATCTTTGTGGTTATGCCCTAGCATGGATGAGTCTAGCTAGGGCACCCACACTTGGTTTTGATAAGCCCTAACCTAGGGTTTCAATTACGAACAACAACCACCTTCTTCTCTTTTCTACACAGGCTAGGGTTTCACCTTAGATCTCCTCTCCTTCAACACTGCTACAAATTGATCATGGGAAGAGGTCTACACTTCACGGGCAGAAGTCTATACTTCACAGGTAGGGTGCAAATCTTTACGGGAAAACCTTCTCTGCCTCTAGGCACCTACAACAGGCTCGGGCCAACCTACTAGTGCTCCTGGGCACCTACGACAGGCTCGGAGAAGCCACTAGGCACCCACAAACAACCTGTTAGGGTTTTGGGTCTGCAGCAAACCCTCGGGAAGCTAGAAGACAACCTGGAAGGGCTTCCAGGTCTACAATAGACCCTCAGGAAACCAACAGACAGCCCGTAAGGGCCTTCCCGACAGCCCATTGTGGGTCTGGAGAGCTGAGAAGCTCGGGTAGAGCAAACCAGTGCTCATAGAGGACAAATAGGAACCCGAGCAAAGGAATAAAGGTTCGGGCAAGTCCAGGAAAGGCTAACAGGAATCCTGGAGGAGGATCGGGCATGCAAAACGCTGGTCCGGGAAGACTAATAGCACATCCGGGCAGAAAAATAACAACTTTGGGCAGTCTAACAGGAAGTTGAGCAGGCAGTCATACATCTGAGCAGCTACAGAACTTGATCTCCGGCAGCAGAAGATGAATTAGGGCAGCAAGCCCTTATTTGATTTTTTGATGTAAAAATATCTTATGTGGTTTTTCTAATTAGGGTTTGGAAATTATTGAAGAAAAATTCATCTCAAAATTTTGAGATTGAAGAACTCAGTCATCTCATTTACGAGATGAATTAATAATGTTTTTCGGGCTTTTGTCCTTTAAAGGTTTCCCTAGTGAAAAACTCTTGTGTTTAGTGTTTTGATGTATTGATGTTTTACTGCACTTGTCATTTGTTATCAATTAGTCTGCAAATTTTTAAAGTATTCATGCTAATGCTAAAATTTAACATTGCGACCCTTCATGGATGTTCATACAATGGAAATTGTGACAGTATTTGATAGTTAAAATGGATGCAATTGCGACCTTTGACTATCAAAGAGCTGTAACTATGACCCTTTAAGGGCAATAATAAGGATGTTACAAGGAATGCCAAATGGATGCAAGTCTAGCAACAAGAACTTCGAATATTTTTGGACATTTCTATGATCCCAACTGTGGACCTTTCAATTGTCACAATAGCGTATATTTCTGGGGTCACAATTTTGGTTTTGGGGTTGTAATTGTGGACATTTTTGCAGTTGCAATAAAAACCAAAAGTTTGAATTTGGACACAATTAAGGTCACTAACATGAATGTTATTGAGTTCACAATTTGGTCACTATTAATACATGTTACAAAACAGCTCAAATTACCTCTTTAATAGAAACAAATTCATGATTTTTGGCCAAAAAAGGAGAAATTTGAAAATACATTGTTTTGCTGGCAATTCATCTAAAATATTGTAGTGGAACATGGACTTAACTACCTAATGTCCCTTGCCATTACAATGCATGCTTCCATGAATATCAAGGAAAAGATTACATATATTATACACCTTTGAAGAACCTTTAAACTTTTTCAAATCAATAAAAACATTCACATCACCACTTCAGATGTCCCTTAAACCTACACCTAGCATTAAAAATAATGTCAACTAGCACCACTTCAGATGTCCCTTAAACCTACAAGGTCTAGCATTAAAAATAATGTCAACTAGGGTGTTGGGGTTTAAAACTGAAAAGAGAATAAGGCTAACGATACCGGTAAGGGGAGAACGATCAATAAAGATAACAAGAGAAACTATAAAGAACAAAAAGTATGCAAAAAGATAAACAGTAGAGCACAAGCATAATATGAGAAACAAAAACTTTATTGATCAAACTAGTTTCGTCCTTCAATGGACTCATCAGTGATAAAGAAATTGTTTACAATGCGTCCTTTATATAGAAATAGGGGCAGGAACCCGTTAGGTACTTTCTAGAAAAAGTAACCAAAAAACGGTCATGGAGAAACTGCGAGCATTAAATGCGGCCATATTTCGACTAGGATTTGTCGAAAAACTGACAAATCCAACGAAACAGAAATTTACTATTTTTAGCAGTTTTAACTTCCGGAGCTGATTTGAGGCCCCAAACGATGTTTTTGGGCATCTTTTACCAAACTCGACTGTTGTAGATCTTGAAAATACCTTTCCAACGAGGTATAATAAGCCCCAAAACAGAGGTCAGATGCTGAAGTTATGCCATCTAGAGTATAGCACATCAACGAGGATCCAAGCTTACATGGATTTCGCCAACAAATCAGAGGTCTAGGAATATGCTGAAGCAGAGGGTGACGCTAGAAGTCTCCATGCTATTTAGGGTTTAGGGTACCCCCAAGGTTCAAGGCTCTAGTTGATTCACAATAATCTAGCTTTAACACCAGGGGGGCCCTCTTGAGGCATGTTTGTATAAGAGGACCTCAAGCATAAACCTGATGAAGAAGAGTATCCCTCTGATCCCAATGGACTTGAGCAAAGCAAGCTTGAAGAAAATTAGGCAGATATCCACGAGAGCGAAGTCGAGTGTAGAAAAATCTTCTGAGATGAAGAAAACCATGCTGACTACTTTCACGCAACAAATATCTTCTTAATTCATTGATTACAAATGCAACCTTTTGGTGTCATTGATGCCAAGAAGTGAACGGAATGTATTGATATGCATTCAATGGCTTCTAATAACATCTAGTAGAGAGCTTCCCAGAGGTTTGAAAATCAAAACCTTTGAAAAGTACAACATCCAGTAAGTTTACACTTGTAGAAAAGATACAAGAGGTGATGCGAATGTTATGAGGATAAATCGACATATAGCATTCAAGGTAGGCATGCAATCGATCTTCAGAGCCAGACCAAACCAGGAGATCGTCATCAATAAACCTTTTGAAGAATTTAATTTCTGGAGAACGCATTCTTCTGTTGACTTATTTTTCTAAATGACAGAGAAAGAGACAAGCATAGACAACAGCAAAATTGTTGCCCATTGTGGTGCCTCTAACCTGTTGATAGAAAGAACCATTGAATACCAAAAAATTCCATTTGAGGACCAACTCCGCAGCACTAACCAAAAAATCTACATCCTCAGGAGTAAACAGAACAGAGGTACTATGTAGAAGCATGTCCCGAAGAGCCAGCAGACCTTCTTGGGTAGGAATGTTGGGGTACAGTGATTCCACATCAAAGGTGACCAACAATGAATCTGAAGGAAAACGCTCTGTTTCAATAGCTTGAAGAAGAGAGAGAGAATCTAGGAGATGGTTAGGCTGTTCTAACAGAGTACTCAGAAGCTTGTGATGCAGAAATTTGGACAAAGGTTCCAACATAAAGCCGTTGTAGGAACAAATAGGACGCCCTACAGGAGGGTTTTTCTGCACTTTCCAGATGAAGTACAGAACACATGCTTGGCCTTGATGAATGGCCACCTACAAAATATAATCCCAATGACCAACAAAAAGAAGATTTCTATAACGTGCTCGCAGATGCTGAAGAGAGGCTCGAAGAGCAACCCAAGGTACTGCTTCTACCAGAAGATAGACGTTGCGATCAGAAAGTTCCCTGTTTCCTTCTGCAAGATATTTATCTCTATCAAGCACAACGATGCCCAGGTTTTTGTCTGCAGGCTTGATTACAATGGGAAGACGACGAAGTATTCGAAGAGCAATCAATTGAGATCTTGAGAATCGCGGTTTAGGAGAAAAACCCACAACATCCAATCTTCTATGCAGAATATTAAGACCAGAAAGAAGAGCACGATTAAGATTTTCATCTCTGATAGGAGGTTCCCAAGTGGGGTTAGGAATTCTAAAGGGATCATAGGTATCGGAATCAGAAAGCCTGAAATAACGTCGAAGTCTGCAAACCCTGGAGAAGACTCTATATTCTGAGAGAATAGCATCTCGATCCATGGGAGGAGGCTGAGGAATGTACTTGTGCCCAAGACCCAACAACTTAACTTGACTAAAAGGTCAATGAACAACAGATAAATTGTGGATAGCAAGATTGTTGATCCGACGATCCAACCGAAAAGGGGTCATTTACCAATCAGATGAAGCAGATAGGAGTAGGGATCTATGACGGGCAACTAGTACAAGAATCTTTTTCGACTTACATGGTCGCTTTTCCTCGTCCTTGATTCTGAGGTCGAGGAGGAGGAAGGCGAGGACGATTGGAGTGTGCAGTATCTGACTATGGAACAAATGGAGCAGCCCCTGGATTTAAACTAGTGTTCTGGAAATTCTGGTTTTGATTTGAGGCCGACAGTCTACCCACAGATGGCATGTTTTGATTTTAGTTCTGGTTCCGGTTCCTTGGGTTGAAGCGATGACGTTCGGGGCCATTTTTTGATGGCTGACCTGGGTTTTTTTTTGGTGGCTACTGAGGTTGCTATTGTGGATGTTGTTGTCCTTGTTGTTGCTAAGGATGTTGGAACTGTTGAGGCTGAAGAGGTGATCATTCTGAACAGGTCCTGTACCGGCTGAAATGGCATTGGTCTGCAGATTGATGAGCTGGGCCAACTGATCTTGAAGCGACTTGATAGTAGCATCAAGAGGATGTTGTTGAGCCTGGAGGGATTTGGCAACTTCTCTCTGGACCAGAGCCGAAATGGCTTCTTCTCTGGGAATATCATTGGCCTGCTTGGCCACTTCCTCCCTAGCCACGTTTCGAGCAGTGAGCGGCAGAACGGGTGGCACGCTTCTCAACAAGCTCGGATTGAAACTAGTTGACTTGACGGTTGAAAGAAGCAGTGGCGAGGGTCGACCATTTAGCAGCAACAGTGCTTCCAGGAACAGGTCCAAAAGAACAATGGAATTAAATGTCGTCAAAGGGTACAGAAAGAGCACAGATTTTTTCTTTGAAGGCTAGAAGTAGGCTGTGAAGCTTTTCCCCATTCTTTTGAGTGATAATTCGTTCATGCTGAAGATAAAAGGCGTGACATTCTTTTCTGTAGTTATTGGTAATGGCTTCAAGACCAGATCTAAGTGCAAAGGTGTCGTTCGGATCTGAAGAGAGAAGTCCAGGGACTTTAATCATCAGGCTTTGAAGGTCACTAACATGAATGTTATTGAGTTCACAATTTGGTCACTATTAATACATGTTACAAAACAACTCAAATTACCTCCTTAATAGAAACCAATTCATGATTTTTGGCCAAAAAAGGAGAAATTTGAAAATACATTGTTTCGCTGGCAATTAATCTAAAATATTGTAGTGGAACATGGACTTAACTACATAATGTCCCTTGCCATTACAGTGCATGCTTCCATAAATATCAAGGAAAATATTACATATATTATACACCTTTGAAGAACCTTTAAACTTTTTCAAATCAATAAAAACATTCACATCACCACTTCAGATGTCCCTTAAACCTACACCTAGCATTAAAAATAATGTCAACTAGGGTGTTAGAAGAGCTTAGGATGACTTTGGGATATTAGACTAACTTCTCTAAGTATGCAGGAGAACACCTCTCCCTAGATGGACACTTTCCCAACAAAGCTAAATTTTAAATAAAGGCCTTTTTACAAGAAACATTTTAATGTTCTACTTTCTCTCCACCAAGTTGACAATATTACAAGGAAATACCTTGCACCCTAGTAACTACTTGATGCTTCGAATGCTTCAAATTTACACTAGCACTTAGATGATATCCATCTCCTTTGAAAACATGGGTGGTTACATAAACTCTAAACATTTGTCACATGCTACATATCAACGCTATATCGTATAAGGAGAATTCCACTACAAAGCTTGCAAATTGCATGCTATAATGTTTGTCTCTCCTATAAATTATTTATGGTTTATAGTATATACACAGTATATACAAAGGCCATTTTAGCAACAAATGCTAAGATTCCTTCTCTCCACAAACTTGAGAATAATCCACTAACATTCCTTGTATGGGCTCAAATGCTTAGAGGAGTGCACAAATTTTATGAATTGATATCACGTTCCATATCTCAAAACCACTTCCCATTGGGTTACCCATGAAAATACTACTTGAATGTGGGTATATTTAATTCTAGAGTTTCATCTTGAAGTATCTCAAACCAACTCCTTAAAAGACATATAGGTGTTATATCTATATTAACAACGAATACTCTACCCCTATGAACAGCCTTATCCTTCACTCCTAACCATGGAATGTATTAACTTGCAAGGTTGAAGGATCAATTTCAATCTCAACTTGTAGAACATAGGTAATCCCCCTTTGTACTTGTTTGCTCCTAAGAAAAACATCATCCTTAATTCATACTCATGTAAAGTATTAACATGCAAGATTGACCAATCTCAATCTCAACTTTAATTCTAATATAGATACTTCTTCCTAGGAGGTCACTAGTCTCATTACTAGACTACACGAAGTGCACTCAACTTCATTCATCTTGATGTACCTCGAACCAATTCCCCAAAATATATGCAGGCTATTGGTGTTGTAGATAGAATAACATGTTCTTATATTACATAAAACAATGCATAGTTCAATTTGAATATTCACAGTGCATATGTCACAATCCAAAATGGCATCGAGGAAAGTAATACCTGTAACATCCACCTTTTAAACTTGGTGATCCTCATGGCTTTTCAGCTATTCACCCTCTCCCCCAAAACTATATAATATACATTCATAAACTATATAATATTTTTTTTAAATAGACTTATACTATCATGCTTGACTCTAATAAATTAATATTATTGTCCTATCACATTAAATCTATTTTCTTAAGTCACCACATGACGTTGCATAGCAAATGAAAATGTTTGGATTTGGAATGTGCATTTTAAAAATATATATTAAATCATTTTTTAAAATAGACTTATAGTATCACTATTTGACTTACAGTACTACCAGCATAGATCCATTTAAAAGTGATCTACTAAGCATCTAGAGGGATCAAATCTTTCAAGGTGTAAACCCCTTTTTAGAGTGAAAATGTTGAAGAAATGTGTAATCCAATGTTTATGATTTTAGTTTATTTTATGTTGTTTTATATATATGTAATTCTAAATAATTTAAATTTAATCAAACCGACATGTTATTTTTAATAACATTTTTTTTATAAAGGACACGTGTCAACTCTAGGATGAGCACGGAAGGAGTTACACATCTCTTCCCTGCTAGGATGTAGAATGCACCTCTTCCGTGCAATGATTGTCATGATCAAATTAAGACTGTTTTCTTTACTAACCACATGACCTTGCTTAGCAAATGAAAGTGTTTGGGCTTGGGCTTTGCAATGTGAGTTTAAAAATGCAATGGGTAACCAACGAAAATCATAATATAATGAAGAAGACTTGATAGTATGAACAACGCAAAATAGATTCTTATGTTTAGTTAAATTTAGCCAAAATATGAAAAAACAATTTATAAAGTAAATTTCAAAAGGTAAAATGAGGTTATGAAAAAATTGAAAGGATAAAACACACAACTAAACTTTACAAAGAAGAAAATGATCTCCTTTCAACCTCAAAACTTACTATCAATCCATGTGACTCCACATGCATAGTAGATGATGAAGGAGGAAAATTTCCCTGAACATGACCAAATAGACATATTTTTGGGTATATGTGGCAATAGAACAATATTTTGGTGAACTTATAAATGAGATGATGCATGTACAGTTAGGACATACCTTTTCTCTTAAGAAATCCAGAGGAAATGTAATGGCTTTTGTTATTCATCCTCCCTTTAGGATCAATTTCTTTTGGAGAGTCTCCTGGTCACCAGCATTGCTGCTAGCAAAACTATGAGTGGTTTAGAATGGTTGAATCACGGCGAACTAAATTTTGTAAGTAGCGTGAAACTTTATTGCTTTGATTTTGCCATTTTCATAAGCTTTCAAATTTGAAATCATAGATTGATCAGTGTTTTCATTGTTGGAATGACTCTCTAAGATGAAAATTCATTGAAAGACCAACAATAGACATTATAAGGAAAAATATACCTTTCGGAAACTGTGGATTTTCTTCTGTTCCTGCAAAATACCAAAGAATGCAAAGGATTTTCGTCTCATTATATCCCATGCTCTCCAATCTTTTATTAATCTGTAAATTCCACATTAAGTCAAAGTGAAAGTGCAAAAAGACCTTTGGTACTACTATAGGTAAAAGTCAAAGTAATAAAAGAATAAAATAATATTATTTTGTTCTTTTGAGTTTTGGTCCACTTATATAGGTGACTCAAAGGCTATAAAAGAAGATCAATCCATTTCATTATTACACACCCTTGCTCTTGCTCTCACAGTTGTTGAAGGAAGATTTTCACTAGTTTTGGAAGAGAAGGATATCTTTGTGGTTATGCCCTAGCATGGATGAGTCTAGCTAGGGCACCCACACTTGGTTTTGATAAGCCCTAACCTAGGGTTTCAATTACGAACAACAACCACCTTCTTCTCTTTTCTACACAGGCTAGGGTTTCACCTTAGCTCTCCTCTCCTTCACCACTGCTACAAATTGATCACGGGAAGAGGTCTAGACTTCACGGGCAGAAGTCTATACTTCACAGGCAGGGTGCAAATCTTTACGAGAAAACCTTCTCTGCCTCTAGGCACCTACAACAGGCTCAGGGCAACCTACTAGTGCTCCTAGGCACCTACAACAGGCTCGGAGAAGCCACTGGGCACCCACAGACAACCTGTTAGGGTTTTGGGTCTGCAGCGAACCCTCGGGAAGCTAGAAGACAACCTGGAAGGGCTTCCAGGTCTACAATAGACCCTCAGGAAACCAATAGACAGCCCGTAAGGGCCTTCTCGGCAGCCCATTGTGGGTCTGGACAGAGCTGAGAAGCTCGGGTAGAGCAAACCAGTGCTCATGCAGGACAAATAGGAACCCGAGCAGAGGAATAAAGGTTCGGGCAAGTCTAGGAAAGGCTAACAGGAATCCTGGAGGAGGATCGGGCATGCAAAAAGTTGGTCCAGGAAGACTAATAGCACATCCGGGCAGAAAAATAACAACTTTGGGCAGTTTAACAGGAAGTTGAGCAGGCAATCATACATCTGAGCAGCTACAGAACTTGATCTCCGGCAACAGAAGATGAATTAGGGCAGCAAGCCCTTATTTGATTTTTTGATGTAAAAATATCTTATGTGGTTTTTCTAATTAGGGTTTGGAAATTATTGAAGAAAAATTCATCTCAAAATTTTGAGATTGAAGAACTCAGTCATCTCATTTACGAGATGAATTACTAATGGTTTTCGGGCTTTTGTCCTTTAAAGGTTTCCCTAGTGAAAAACTCTTGTGTTCAGTGTTTTGATGTGTTGATGTTTTACTGCACTTGTCATTTGTTATCAGTTAGTCTGCAAATTTTTAAAGTATTCATGCTAATGCTAAAATTTAACATTGCGACCCTTCATGGATGTTCATACAATGGGAATTGTGACAGTATTTGATAGTTAAAATGGATGCAATTGCGACCCTTCATGGATGTTCATACAATGGGAATTGTGACAGTATTTGATAGTTAAAATGGATGCAATTGCGACCTTTGACCATCAAAGAGCTGCAACTATGACCCTTTAAGGGCATTAATAAGGATGTTACAAGGAATGCCAAATGGATGCAAGTCTAGCAACAAGAACTTCGAATATTTTTGGACATTTCTATGATCCCAACTGTGGACCTTTCAATTGTCACAATAGCGTATATTTCTGGGGTCACAATTTTGGTTTTGGGGTTGTAATTGTGGACATTTCTGCAGTTGCAATAAAAACCAAAAGTTTGAATTTGGACACTATTAAGGTCACTAACATGAATGTTATTGAGTTCACAATTTGGTCACTATTAATACATGTTACAAAACAACTCAAATTACCTCCCTAATAGAAACCAATTCATGATTTTTGGCCAAAAAAGGAGAAATTTGAAAATACATTGTTTTGCTGGCAATTCATCTAAAATATTGTAGTGGAACATGGACTTAACTACATAATGTCCCTTGCCATTACAATGCATGCTTCCATGAGTATCAAGGAAAAGATTACATATATTATACACCTTTGAAGAACCTTTAAACTTTTTCGAATCAATAAAAACATTCACATCACAACTTCGGATGTCCCTTAAACCTACACCTAGCATTAAAAATAATGTCAACTAGGGTGTTAGGGTTTAGGGTTTAGGGTTTAAAACCGAAAAGAGAATAAGGCTAGTGATACTGGTAAGGGGAGAACGATCAATAAAGATAACAAGATAAACTATAAAGGACAGAAAGTATGCAAAAAGATAAACAGTAGAGCACAAGCATAATATGAGAAACAAAAACTTCATTGATCAAACTAGTTTCGTCCTTCAATGGACTCATCAGTGATAAAGAAATTGTTTACAATGCATCCTTTATATAGAAATAGGGGCAGGAACCCGTTAGGTACTTTCTAGAAAAAGTAACCAAAAAACGGTCATGAAGAAACTGCGAGCATTAAATGCGGCCATATTTCGACCAGGATTTGTCGAAAAACTAACAAATCCGGCGAAATAGAAATTTACTATTTTTAGCAGTTTTAACTTCTGGAGCTGATTTGAGGCCCCAAACGATGTTTTTTGGGTATATTTTACTGCAAAATTGATCATCAATTTTGTCCTCGACTGTTGTAGATCTTGAAAATACCTTTCCAACGAGGTATAATAAGCCCCAAAAACAGAGGTCGAATGCTGAAGTTATGCCATCTAGAGTATAGCACATCAACGAGGCTCCAAGCTTACATGGATTTCGCCAACAAATCAGAGGTCTAGGAATATGCTGAAGCAGAGGGTGACGCTAGAAGTCTCCATGCTATTTAGGGTTTAGGGTACCCCCAAGGTTCAAGGCTCTAGTTGATTCACAGTAATCTAGCTTTAACACCAGGGAGCGCTCTTGAGCCCTGTTTATATAAGAGGACCTCGAGCATAAACCTGATGAAGAAGAGTATCCCTCTGATCCCAATGGACTTGAGCAAAGCAAGCTTGAAGAAAATTAGGCGGATATCCACAAGAGCGAAGTCGAGTGTAGAACAATCTTCTGAGATGAAGAAAACCATGCTGACTGCTTTCACGCAACAAATATCTTCTTAATTCATTGATTACGAATGCAACCTTTTGGTGTCGTGGATGCCAAGAAGTGAATGGAATGTATTGATATGCATTCAGTGGCTTCTAATAACATCTGGAAGAGAGCTTCCCAGAGGTTTGAAAATCAGAACCTTTGAAAAGTACAACATCCAGTAAGTTTACACTTGTAGAAAAGATACAAGAGGTGATGCGAATGTTATGAGGATAAATCGACATATAGCATTCAAGGTAGGTGTGCAGTCGATCTTCAGAGCCAGACCAAACCAGGAGATCGTCATCAATAAACCTTTTGAAGAATTTAATTTCTGGAGAACGCATTCTTCTGTTGACTTATTTTTCTAAATGACAGAGAAAGAGACAAGCATAGACAACAGCAAAATTGTTGCCCATTGTGGTGCCTCTAACCTGTTGATAGAAAGAACCATTGAATACCAAAAAATGCCATTTGAGGACCAACTCTGCAGCACTAACCAAAAAATCTACATCCTCAGGAGTAAACAGAACAGAGGTACTATGTAGAAGCATGTCCCGAAGAGCCAGCAGACCTTCTTGGGTAGGAATGTTGGGGTACAGTGATTCCACATCAAAGGTGACCAACAGTGAATCTGAAGGAAAACGTTCTGTTTCAATAGCTTGAAGAAGAGAGAGAGAATATGGGAGATGGTTAGGCTGTTCTAACAGAGTACTCAGAAGCTTGTGATGCAGAAATTTGGACAAAGGTTCCAACATAAAGCCGTTGTAGGAACAAATAGGACGCCCTACAGGAGGGTTTTTCTGCACTTTCCAGATGAAGTACAGAACACATGCTCGGCCTTGATGAATGTCCACCTGCAAAATATAATCCCAATGACCAACAGAAAGAAGATTTCTATAGCGTGCTCGCAGATGTTGAAGAGAGGCTCGAAGAGCAACCCAAGGTACTGCTTCTACCGGAAGATAGACGTTGCGATCAGAAAGTTCCCTGTTTCCTTCTGCAAGATATTTATCTCTATCAAGCACAACGATGCCCTCGAAGAGCAACCCAAGGGACTGCTTCTACCGGAAGATAGACGTTGCGATCAGAAAGTTCCCTGTTTCCTTCTGCAAGATATTTATCTCTATCAAGCACAACGATGCCCCGGTTTTTGTCTGCAAGCTTGATTACAATGGGAAGACGACGAAGTCTTCGAAGAGCAATCAATTGAGATCTTGAGAATCGCGGTTTAGGAGAAAAATCCACAACATCCAATATTCTATGCAGAATATTAAGACCAGAAAGAAGAGCACGATTAAGATTTTCATCTCTGATAGGAGGTTCCCAAGTGGGGTTAGGAATTCTAAAGGGATCATAGGTATCAGAATCAGAAAGCCTGAAATAACGTCGAAGTCTGCAAACCCTGGAGAAGACTCTATATTCTGAGAGAATAGCATCTCGGTCCATGGGAGGAGGCTGAGGAATGTACTTGTGCCCAAGACCCAACAACTTGACTAAAAGGTAAATGAACAACAGATAAATTGTGGATAGCAAGATTGCTGATCCGACGATCTAACCGAGAAGGGCTCATTTACCAATCAGATGAAGTAGATAGGAGTAGGGATCTATGACGGGCAACCAGTACAAGAATCTTTTTCGACTTACATGGTCGCTTTTCCTCGTCCTTGATTCTGAGGTCGAGGAGGAGGACGACGAGGACGGTTGGAGTGTGCAGTATCTGGCTATGGAACAAACGGAGCAGCCCCTGGATTTAAACTAGTGTTCTGGAAATTCTGGTTTTGATTTGAGGCCGACAGTCCACCCGCAGATGGCATGTTCTGATTTTGGTTCTGGTTCTGGTTCCTTGGGTTGAAGCAACGACGTCCGAGGCCATTTTTTGATGGCTGACCTGGGTCGCTTTTTGGTGGCTACGGAGGTTGCTATTGTGGCTGTTGTTGTCGTCGTTGTTGCTAAGGATGTTGGAACTGTTGAGGCTAAAGAGGTGGATCATTCTGAACAGATCCTGTACCGGCTGAAATGGCATTGGTCTACAGATTGATGAGTTGGGCCAACTGATCTTGAAGCGGCTTGATAGTAACATCAAGAGGATGTTGTTGAGCCTGGAGGGATTTGGCAACTTCTCTCTGGACCAGAGCCGAAATGGCTTCTTCTCTGGGAATATCATTGGCCTGCTTGGCCACTTCCTCCCGAGTCGTGTTTCGAGCAATGAGCGGCAGAACGGGCGGCACGCTTCTCAACAAGCTCGGATTGAAACTGGTTGACTTGACGGTTGAAAGAAGCAGTGGCGAGGGTCGACCATTTAGCAGCAACAGTGCTTCCAAGAACAGGTCCAAAAGAACAATGGAATTAAATGTCGTCAAAGGGTACAGAAAGAGCACGGATTTTTTCTTTGAAGGCTAGAAGCAGGCTGTGAAGCTTTTCCCCATTCTTTTGAGTGATAATTCGTTCATGCTGAAGATAAAAGGCGTGACATTCTTTTTTGTAGTTATTGGTAATGGCTTCAAGACCAGATCTAAGTGCAAAGGTGTCCAGGGACTTTAATCATCAGGCTTTGAAGGTCACTAACATGAATGTTATTGAGTTCACAATTTGGTCACTATTAATACATGTTACAAAACAGCTCAAATTACCTCCTTAATAGAAACCAATTCATGATTTTTGGCCAAAAAAGGAGAAATTTGAAAATACATTGTTTTGCTGGCAATTCATCTAAAATATTGTAGTGGAACATGGACTTAACTACATAATGTCCCTTGCCATTACAGTGCATGCTTCCATAAATATCAAGGAAAAGATTACATATATTATACACCTTTGAAGAACCTTTAAACTTTTTCAAATCAATAAAAACATTCACATCACCACTTCAGATGTCCCTTAAACCTACACCTCGCATTAAAAATAATGTCAACTAGGGTGTTAGAAGAGCTTAGGATGACTTTGGGATATTAGACTAACTTCTCTAAGTATGCAGGAGAACACCTCTCCCTAGATGGACACTTTCCCAACAAAGCTAAATTTTAAATAAAGGCCTTTTTACAAGAAACATTTTAATGTTCTACTTTCTCTCCACCAAGTTGACAATATTACAAGGAAATACTTTGCACCATAGTAACTACTTGATGCTTCGAATGCTTCAAATTTACACTAGCACTTAGATGATATCCATCTCCTTTGAAAACATGGGTGGTTACATAAACTCTAAACATTTGTCACATGCTACATATCAATGCTATATCGCATAAGGAGAATTCCACTACAAAGCTTGCAAATTGCATGCTATAATGTTTGTCTCTCCTATAAATTATTTATAGTTTATAGTATATACACAGTATATACAAAGGCCATTTTAGCAACAAATGCTAAGATTCCTTCTCTCCACAAACTTGAGAATAATCCACTAACATTCCTTGTATGGGCTCAAATGCTTAGAGGAGTGCACAAATTTTATGAATTGATATCACGTTCCATATCTCAAAACCACTTCCCATTGGGTTACCCATGAAAATACTACTTGAATGTGGGTATATTTAATTCTAGAGTTTCATCTTGAAGTATCTCAAACCAACTCCTTAAAAGACCTATAGGTGTTATATCTATATTAACAACGAATACTCTACCCCTATGGACAGCCTTATCCTTCACTCCTAACCATGGAATGTATTAACTTGCAAGGTTGAAGGATCAATTTCAATCTCAACTTGTAGAACATAGGTAATCCCCCTTTGTACGTGTTTGCTCCTAAGAAAAACATCATCCTTAATTCATACTCATGTGAAGTATTAACATGCAAGATTGACCAATCTCAATCTCAACTTTAATTCCAATATAGATACTTCTTCCTAGGAGGTCACTAGTCTCAATACTAGACTACACGAAGTGCACTCAACTTCATTCATCTTGATGTACCTTGAACCAATTCCCCAAAATATATGCAGGCTATTGGTGTTGTAGATAGAATAACATGTTCTTATATTACATAAAACAATGCATAGTTCAATTTGAATATTCACAGTTCATGTGTCACAATCCAAAATGGCATTGAGGAAAGTAATACCTGTAACATCCACCTTTTAAACTTGGTGATCCTCATGGCTTTTCAGCTATTCACCCTGTCCCCCTAGTGGATTCGTTCCACTATTGTTTAGTTGTGTCAAGCCTTTAGTCTCCTAAGTCTAGAAATTCAAAATTATAACTTAGGAAATCACAACAATACTTGAAGTGCTTTATTGGAGGGGCCTTGGCCTTGAGCTCCTCGCCTAGAACTTGTACATTGTACACTTACATTTGTGTTTTTTGTTACAGAAAAATCGGGGTAGGAAAGGGGATATTACATCCTTCCCCGCTTAGAAATGATACCGTCCTTGGTGCTTGTGCCCTTCAAAACTTGTGTTTCAACGTTCAATCGTCCTTACAATTTTCAGTTATTTTTGCTTGCTTTTTCAAACTTCTTTATCTTCAGCATCTCTGCTTGGATGTCTTGGATGTCTTTAAGGTTCTTTGCCTTTCAAAACCTGTCCTTTACACAAACATTACAAGATCTTTCCAAGGTTTCAGCTTAAAACATATGCATACATATAAGTTTTTCAAAAAGAAGAACATAAATAATAGTTTTCCTTTGAAACCTACCGATGCTATGTTTTTCATAACAACTCTTTAGAGTTTAATTTTTACTTACACGGCTTGGTGCTGTCATATTCCTGCACTTACAATATCTGTTAGTATCATAAACTACTTATATGAATCACGATCTAAGATAAGGTTATTCGTGCTTTTTATCTCATAGCACATAAATCTGCTTATGTACAATATCCATATCCATACCTCGTGTATGGCAGTACTTATCCCCAAGTACTCTCATGGTATTCACATAAGAATTTTCAATTTGCTTCACATCATAAAGTAATTATATCAACTTCTCATAACATGCGCATAATCATGCTTTAAAACAAACACTAAAACACATACCAATTTGTAGTACCTCTCCAGAGTACCTCTACTTGTTGGTGTTTTCAATTTCCCGATTTCCTTGGTTGGCTTTCCAAGACTGTCATGTGGCTGTCATATTCAGGAAGTATTTTCTTTGCTTGCTGTCACACAGGTACGCTACAACAACTAGGTACAGAGTTTCTCCAATTCCAAGCATAACATGTGACATTAACATAAATCATGCATAAGAAATTAAGTAGATTGCTCTATTAATATCAACAAATGAATATCACAATATTCAATTTTTCATGACTCATGGAGGTTGGTACCTCCATTTAATCTATTCATCCGCAAGAATCTCAATATATATATATATATATATATACTCAAAAATACATATACCTGTCGTTCGACTATATTACTCCTGAGTATTGTTGCAGGCATCCTCCTCTTCTCTCAAGATCTCTGCACCAGCAAGCACATCAAGTGCTAATAGTACACCAAGTACTGAAACAAGCAACCCAACACGAGGACGATACCCTTCATTGGTTGTTCACAGCCTTCGAGCATATCTCCTACTGGTGCTATTCAGGGTGCTTCAACAAGATCGGGTGCTTCAACAAGCTCAGGCGCTTCCTTTCACGGTCATCATAATCCCTAGAGGTTATTCTCTTCATAGAGCTCCCACTCTCGTGAAGTCCTCTTACGGCGTTAATGTGTGCAAAAAGAAGTACTAAAGTAGTCAAACCTTATAACCAAGCATCCTTGAAATGCCACTAAGGCCTAGCTGGCTGGGGGATAACATGTACCTCCTGTACATTTTCTTTATCATTCTGTTTCTCATGGAAACCAACTTTATATGTATGAGCTTTCTCTCATGTCCTTTAACTACTTGCAATCATGGGACCTTGGTTCTTATCAAGTTTCATTATCACTGCCATAGCATCAAACATTGTCAATCATATCAGCATATAACTGATACTTTTCAACTTGAATTTACTCACAATGGTTTCTAGCCGTCCATTATTCTGACCATCTTGCCATCACAGGAAACATGGGCTTACTTGCCCCACTGTACCAGTGTTGTGTGCATTGTTCTTGGCTATTTGGCCTCAAATTTTCATTTCATAATTGCACATCAAATTTCCAAGAATCGCATTTCATACACAAAATCAAAAATTATTGATTTTCATACAGATGCATGTTTAGTACAATTAGCACTTTGCAGAAAGTATGTAAATCATTTTAGTGAAATACCAGGTTTACAAATGTTGTGCATGGTAAAAGTTCAGCTAGCTGTTTGCGTAATCATTATTTCTATTGAAATTCTACAACTAGTTCATGCTTCTGTACTCCATATACACTATGTAATTATAAACATATTTCTGTACTCAACATAACTTCATGTAACTATTTCAAAGGTCATGTCTAGAAACACCAAGTAAATGTATTGCTATCATTATTTTGTGGAACATACATGCTTATCCTAGAAAATCATTTCTATATAGTATATTCCCTATTTGTCTTGACATATAATGAATATGGTTTCTTTTCCAACAATCATCATATTATAAGGATACCAGAAATGACCTTTATTCATCCACAGTGTCTTACCATCGCTATTAGCATCGTTGGGTATAAGGCGAGTCATCCCTTACTCTAGCACATAAGGGAAAGATAGGTGCATTAGTTATTAGACTTAGAAATTGTCTTCAGCTTATCATCATGCATTGATAATAAAATAGTACAAGTATCTACTTACGTACATAAGTACATATTCGTGCATTCCTTTACAACAATCATTTGATCATTAGTAATGATGCCTTGCCGATGAATATACTCATTTTAAATATGAATTATCTACATTTGAGAATTTCCTAATCATAATCAAACTCATCAATCAACCTGGATGCAATAGCAGGAAGAAAAGAAATATAGAGGGACACAGTGCTCCCTGTTACCAGGCAAACTAGCAGGGCTAGTGCCCAGTAAGCACATGCACAGACTTGTGACCCAATGTCACCTCGATCACAAATCCTTAACTTCTTCGGAGTGTTGTAATCTCCAAGGGGAGAGCCCTTGTCGATTTTCCTGTCAATGAGTAAGCTAGATACCTTCCCACAGTCTCATAACATATCAGTGCC
Organism: Pseudotsuga menziesii; assembly: GCA_001517045.1. Classification (NCBI taxonomy): domain Eukaryota; kingdom Viridiplantae; phylum Streptophyta; class Pinopsida; order Pinales; family Pinaceae; genus Pseudotsuga; species Pseudotsuga menziesii. Next base: position 191,148 of record LPNX010670149.1, read on the forward strand.
TTATGGAGTCGATAGAGAATGAAGAAGACATATAATTATGATTAGACAAATGTAAGCAATGTCTTAATATTAGAATGCACAAGATTAGTTTGATCAACGTTTATTTTGGACAGCATTTAGTGAGTGTGCATAGATGGACTCGACAGAGAATGAAGAAGACATATAATTATGATTAGGAAAATGTAAGCAATGTCATAATATTACTATGCACAAGATTAGTTTGATCAACATTTAGTGAGTGAGTGTGCATAGATAGATAGGCCACCTCTTGGTACCATATCAACAAGTAGTTTGCAACTTTGCATAACCATTACTCCAAGTTCATCATACACCACTTGTCACTATGTGTTAGGGATGAAATGATCATATCACAATATTACATTAACACATGTCAGTCCACCTTTAGGTCTGATATGAAACAGTTTGTATCTTAACTTTACACCAATAAGATAACATGTAAACACTTGCCAATCAAATCCTATCAATCAGTGATTGGAAAATTAATGATATTGGCATTCAATGACATTCAAGTATATAAGAGATCATTTACCAAAACATCAACATGTAACCATATATCATTCAATATGGGTGTAATTGCAGTAGTATATGGCCAACCAATAGCTCTTCAATGACGAGTGTGAGGACTAATATTAATATAGCAACAATATGGTAATTTGACAGTCCTACTTATGACAGTTATAGTAGCTCTTTATGAAGCCCATAAAATGCATTGAAACAATGATTCCAAGCACTAAATATGTACCAAACAGCATAGGCATTCATTTATATCAAACGGAAGACAACAAGATATAAGTAATGTAACTCCATTGAACAGTATATGTCTATCTCTGAAGTCTGATATGTAGTATTTAAAGCATGTAAACAATGTAGAATCAATCCTTTTAGCACAAGCAATCAATGTAAATTAGGACCTTTATTCCACAGCAATTATGGTCTATTTTTCACTAACCCTGGTTGTTGTTTGTGCTCCTTTTGTTACAGGACTCAGGGCTTCTGTGACAATGGACAGTCTGCAATAAATTGCAGATTGTATACAGTGGTGAAAGGGAGGTTGTTACAACCTGTTATGGGAAGCAAAAGGAGGGCCGAGTCCCTATGAGGAAGGTTGAGGTTAAAAGCAACAAGGCCGAGGGTAGAGAACATGTTTAGGGCTGTGTTTTTGGTAGTTTTTAGGGTTTTTGAGAATTTTTTATATCTTTAAGTTTTTAGGGCTTCTTAAAAACATTCCCTAGGGTTTCTAGGGATAAACAACATAGGCCAAATTTATAGGAAGGAGGGACGAAATTTTAGGAAGATCAAAATTTTGAAAAAAAAAAAAAATTATTTTTTAGGGTTTTAAACATAAAAATTGCAGACCTAAATTAATGCCCTAATTCACCATGAAATGCAATATTTACACATGCATATGCAAAAATAAACCTAAGAATAATATTTACAAATGTACAACTAGGGTTTTTAGGTAGAAAATATGGACAAACTTAGGATTTTAATGATTATTACCCTTAAACCCTAGCCTTAGAGGAAGGTGACCAGCCTTCCTCTTGGAGGTAGTTCTCCTTATCAACTAGATTAGAGCTTCTTGAAACAACCTCTAGAGTTAATTTCAAGAGCCTAAACTAGGAAAAAGTTGGAGATCCAAGGCTAAACTTCGTAAAAACCTTCTCTTGGGAGATTTTTTACTATGTTAAGGGGATAGAATGTAGATAAAAAGTCCTATTCAAAGAGAATGCAGCCCTAGGGCTACCATTCAATCATCCAAGAAGCAAAATTTACCTACCATTCATTAAGCAAGGCTAAAGATGGACTAGACTTACTTGAGCATGTATCTTTCCAACAATTCTAGCATCCACCAAGCATTAGCAAACAAAAGAAGACCAACTTTCATCCAAAAGGGCAAGAAGACATCCCTCCAAGAGGTACGCATCACTTCATAGGGCTATCTTGGGTAAAAAAGTAACATATTGAGTTTTTGCCACATAAGTTGTGATTTGAAATGAAGTGAGTAAAGCTTATTTAGAGCCTCTCACACTCACTTTAACAATATAACTAGGCCAACATGCCTTAAAATGTCAATTTGAAATAAAAAAATACCAACTTAAAATTACAACATAAAATAATATAAAATAATCAAATTTGTGGATAAGCATTTTCTCCAGAGTTTACCCAAAAATGATTAAAATAGCTAAAAATAGGAAAATTACTCCGAACTAAAGGTTGGAGTAAGCAGGGGAGCGTCATGCCCCGTCTAACCCCAACAATGTTGATAATCCCTCAACACCTGCTCCCCCCCCCCAAAAAAAAAAACAATATGACCTTGTGGAGATGATGTCATGTCCCCTCCCCTCTCTCCCTCTCGATGAGGAGAGGACGCGACTCTCACTGCTGCTCTGTCTATCATCATAACTGGGGATCTAGCCCCATTAACATAAGTAATAATGCATTGAAACATAAAAACATATGCAGATGTATAACAAATGCAAATACACAGCGGAAGCAAATACATTCATTCAAGAATTCATGATGTTCATAATAATTCATAAATAAATACAGTTGCAGAACTTAAATACACAGAGAATACTTATCTTGAAAATAAGTTGTCCCGCAACTAGCTATGTTGCTGCAACGTTCCACCCAACCATACGCCAGTGTTCTCATCAATCTCTCAGCACCACTGCCACCCCCGAGCTGGGCATGATTTCCACAAGGAACTAGGGAACAATAGGCTCACACATAGCCAAAACATATCAAAACTCAGCCAAGCCAATCTATAGTTGGGTTATCAGGCTGCTAAGGCAGTGGAAAGGCAGAATTGCTAAGCTAGTGAGCTCAACCACAAAGTTATGGACACCTGCACCATATCTTTCTAGATTGGCTTCCACAATACCTACACACCCAACACAAGGAAGTATTCACTTCACTGCTACACAGTCCCTCAGGCCATACCTTCCCTTCAAGTGCTCTTTAGGGTGTGCATAGAAGATTTTCCAGCCCCTCTTGATCTGTCTGTGAGGTTCCTCTCTTCACTAGGTTTATCAAGCTAATTCTGGGCCTCTTCCACTCCTAAGTCTTTCAGACCAACACAGGGATGCACACAACAAAAAAATACAACTGTTGGGTTTGTAGAAAAACAGTTTGGCAACCAAAACGAAATTGCAGATGGGGAAAATCAACCCCTGGGTGAGCAATTCGAATTCAACAACGTTTCTGGGCATTGCAGGAGCAAAAACGACTGCTATAAACCCCCAAAACCGTGGATCTCTCCTTCTTAACCAATGGGCAAGACAAAAACGGATTTCTGGGTATGGGAAAATGAGGAAAACGACAAAAATCGTGAAGGAGAAACGCACAACAAGCTCCAACTGCATGAGAGAGTAAAACGCATGGGTGAATAATGGAATGGGCAGGCATTTCTTGTAGTTTTCTTGCCCCATAAGTCAAAATTCGATTTCCCAAAACTGATGGCTTTTCCCAATATGAATTTGACTGCCATACTCTTCCATTCCCAAGGCATTAACTACCTCAACCAATTTCTGGAAGAAATAAATGATCGGGTGCAATAAGACAAAAAAAGATAGTTGACAACTTTACGGGTTCTCCCATTGACACTTGGCTCAACACTAATGGATCAATAGTTTGAATATTTTCCCTCCCTATTCCTTGTGAATTCATGCCCCCGTCTCTTTGTTGCATTGACATAGCTAGTTGTGGGCATTTTTATTAAATTGCATATTTACATGATGTCTCATTTTATAATGTGCCTGGCTAGCACAAAACCATAGGTATCAATATTAACTGTCGATACATAAAAAGTTAAAACGCTAAATCCATGGTGGATCCTTGGCCTTTAACTCCTCACCATGATTTAATAACGATATTTACATCATGTACAAATTTAATGCAATTGGGGTCAAAATCAGGATATTACAAATGATGACATCATCAGTGGAAGAGGCCAAAGGAGAGAGGGCACTACTCTGGAGAGGGACCAGGAGGGTGCCTAAGGTGACCTAGAAGAGAGACAAAAACCTCACATCTGAAAGAAATGTCACCGAAGTAATGAAACAAGTGGGGGGTCATGTGACCCAATGATATGCCCTATGCTGCGGGGAATCGCTCCTCCCCCCCTCGAATCGCTCCTGATTCGCGCCCCGGGAGGAATCAATGAGGAATCGCTCCCGAATTGCGATTCCTCCCGAAAGTGTTTTTGGGAATCACGATTCCTGTGAGAAAAAACGCTCCCTGCCCATCCTTGGAATCGCTAAGGGAGCGATGAGGGAGCGATGCTCCTAGAGTGATTCCTCATCGCTCCCTCAGCGATTTCGGGCCAAAAAAAACGCTCCCTGAGCGATTCCGCGAGTTGGGGAATTTTTTTCCCAATTTTCTCATTTTTGCAACAACAAAAAAAATTACCGATTGGCTAGGGTTTAATTAGTCTTTTTAAACACTATTGGAGTCCATTTGGACTCATTCTATTCCTCATTTGCTTGTTTTCATTTATCTTGCTAGGGCTTTGAGTTGCTTTATTAGTTGTTTGAGAGCAAATTTGTAGGAGCTTGGAAGGGAGATTGGAGGGGAGATTGAAAGCTTCTATTTGTGAGAGCTTGGAAGGAAGATTAAAGGCTTCCATAAAGACATTCAACCATCCTTGAAGAGCTAAAGAGGTAGGCTCTAAAAACCCAATCTTTGTTTGTTTTTGAAAAAAACATTTCACTATGTTAAAATTTTAAATCTTGTATGTGTTTTTTTCCTACTCTTTCCAATTTCTTCTTCTCCACCATTCTATTGTAGGCAAGAAGTGATTCTCATATTAAATCAACAAGCATAATGGGTATGTGGTTTTTGTTTTTGGTTCTGATTCTTCTCATGATGGTGGTGGTGGGAACTAGATTTGGTGGTGGCAATGATGAGGATGAAGAGATAGGGAGTGGCACATACCATGGAGAGGAGGAGGAAGAGGGAGAGGATAAGGAGGGAAGAGATTGAGAGTGATGAGGGGCAAAAACAAAAAGACAACACCTTTGTGGAAGTATGTGACAAGGCTTGGGGGAGAGAGAGGGGGTGGAACCATGAAGTTTACATGCCTTCATTGTAATCAAACTTCCACAAGTTCATATACCCATGTGAGAAAGCATTTGTGTGGGCTTATGCCATGTGATCAAGGTAAGGCTACTGGAGTCAAAACATGTGACAAAGTGTCAGCTAAAGAAAAAAACAAATACAGGATGGAAGAAGAGGCCGCTCAAAACAATTCCAAGGGATCAAGGGTCAAATCTGAATCCCCACAGAGAATGCTTAGTAGTGGATCTGGATCATCATCCACCCATGCTAGTGGATTCTCATGTATGCGAAAAACATTATCAGATTTCCTTGACCTTGGTTGCAGAGATGATGTGGATTCAAAAATTTACAGGTTTCTCTATGCATGTGGTGTGCCATTCAATGTTATTCGCTCACCCTATTGGCATGAAATGGTGCCCCTAAAGGATATAGGAGCCCTGGGTATGACAAAGCTAGAACCGTGGGACTTGACAAGGAAAGAGCCAAAATCAATAGTGCTCTTGGAAAGTTTACAAATGATTGGTCCAACTACGGGGTATCCATTGTATCTGATGGGTGGACAAATGTTAAAGGCAAGCCATTGATAAATATTATTGGTGTGTCTGTTAGTGGTGCAGTCTTCCTTTCAGCTCATGAATACTCAGATTGCTACAAGACTGGTATTAATATTGCACAACCTTTAGTTGAAACCATTCAAACGATTGGGCCATACAATGTTATTCAAGTCATCACAAATAAAATTGCAAGGCAACAGGAGCAATCATTGAGGATAAGTATCCCAACATATTTTGGTCAAGGTGTTTGGTTCACACATTGAACCTTTTGATGCGTGATATTGTTAAGATGAAGGACCCTAGTTACTGATGGATTGGTAGCTTGTACAAGAGAGGTAAGAAAATAATAAAATTTATCACCAATCATAACATGGCCCACCACATTTTTCGCAATCACTCTAGGTTGGAGCTATTGAAGATTGCGAAGACTAGATTTGCTAGCTACTACCTCACCTTCAGGAGGCTTTTGAAGGTAAGAGAGGCATTGGTTAGCATGGTCTCAAGTGATACATGGCAAGGATTGAAAGACAGAGCTACAAGTGCATCTCATAGACATGACTTTCAGAAGGTGGAGGACACCGTTCTTGATGGTCAGTTCTGGGCACAGGTCAAATATGTTCTACAGTTCACCAAGCCTGTTTATAATATGATTCGTTTTGCAGATACAGATCAGCCAGTGATTGGGGAGTTGTATGAGCAAATGGATAGCATGCTTGGTCATATCAAAGACATTGTTAAGCAAAGAGATGCAATCTTGTATGACCATATTCATAAACATGTGGTCAAAAGGTGGGATAATTTGAATGTTCCACTCCATGCCCTTGCATATGTCCTTACCCTAAAATATTATTCTCCATCTTGGTTGGCCCAACCTGCACCTGGCAGTGGACTTAGGAAAAGACCACACACAGATCCAAAGGTGCAAAATGGGTATATGCTTGCATTAGACAAGTTGGTCCCTGATGAGGAGGACTGTGCTCAAGTACGGAGTGAATTGAATCAATACATCAATGAACATGGAGCCTTTGGTACCTTGCATGAAACCAAAGATCGAGAGAGGTTGGATCCTATCCATTGGTGGAACATGTATGGCATTGGTGCCACATATTTGCATAAATTGATGGTGAGGGTGCTTTCACAAGTTGTCAATAGTTCTTCTACAGAGAGGTGTTGGAACACCTACAGCTTCATCCACAACGTCAAGAGAAATAGTTTGAATATAGAACAGGCCGAAAGTTTGGTTTATGTGCACTACAACTTGAGGTTGTTGTCCTGTTATTGTGAAGCGACCAAGAATGATAGAACTTTTTTGACTTGGGACAACAATCCAAAGGAGGCTAATGTGGAGGATGGAGCCATTGCATTAGAGCGCTTGGAGGATCAACTATTGGGTGATCATGAGGGCGATCCGATTCATACATCAGAGATGCCACCCCCAACCACCAGCAAGTTTCCAGATGCAGGAGTTTTGCCTTTAGCTTCATAACGTACGACAATTCGTGGAGTCCATTCATCTTCTTCTCATGTTCCATGATCACTTCCAGCAGCTCCTATTCCACCTAGAACACGAGAAAAAAAATTGGAAGTTTCTCGTGGCAAGAGAAAACCTTAAAAGATTGCTAGATAGTATCATAATACTTTGTATTTCATGTTTATTATGGCCTATTTTGTAAACATTATGGCCTACTTTGAAGTTTGAAGTTTGAACTTTAAATTGTTGATTGCATCTTGATTCTTATCATCTTATGATCTTACAACTCTTTGGTATTGAATATGATATTATGATGCTTTGTTTCATTTCATGGTTGATGTTATCTGTTAGATTGTTAAAGTTTGTTGATGGAAAATATTATATGTTGAAATTTGAAGGTTGATGTTGTTGATGATTGATCATTTGATGACAATGCTACAAGTCATAGCTCCTAGATGATTGATGTTATATGTGACATGTGTATTAAATGGTTATATCTATGTTTTCTATAGCTAATTTGGCATAATACATGTTTTTTTTTAATATATATGCATCAAAATATATTAAAATATGCATCAAAAACACTCCCAAAACGGAATCTTTTGAAAATTTCGCTTTTCGCTTCTGCTCCCAACAACGTAGGATATGCCCCTAGGAGCCCCAGACACCAACCTTAGGGTTAAAAACCCCAACAAAGGACATTCAACAATGCCACTAAGCCATAGTAATCCTAAAGACAAAACCAAAGGGTTTGGCCATAACCACCCCTAAAAAAATGTTGGATAACACCCCTCCCAGGCTAAAAAAATGACCCTCTCTCCTTGGAGACACATCTGAAAGTGCGCTGTTACTGGTACCACGTGACTCTCCCTTTTTCCTTAGATATCCCTTTTTCCTTAGATACCCCAACAAAGGACATTCAACAATGCCACTAAGCCATAGTAATCCTAAAGACAAAACCAAAGGGTTTGGCCATAACCACCCCTAAAAAAATGTTGGATAACACCCCTCCCAGGCTAAAAAAATGACCCTCTCTCCCTGGAGACACATCTGAAAGTGCGCTGTTACTGGTACCACGTGACTCTCCCTTTTTCCTTAGATATCCCTTTAGTTAGTGTTTCAACTTTATTTTGGTTGGCTACATCATCACTTTAGCAACGAGAAAAAACATAGTTAAGACAATATCCTTACGTATATATTGTGTTTGGCATGTATACATTCTTACTGGACAAGATACCACGACTTAAAACATTCACCTATCATAACATAGCTTATTAGAAACTCATTGTCATTGTAAGCTTTAGGATTTTCCTGGCATCACTCGCACAATTCGTTGAATAGAATACATGTCATTATCAAATCATGGCTAAGTCGGGTGGTTGCCGCCTAATACACACCTCCAAACGCGGAGAAGTCTCCAACCCACTCAATGTGTCCTTGGGGGCAAGCTACAAGTCTAGAACCCACTATCTCCTCGATTCCTAACTCCTTTGTTTAGGCTCAACTCCTAAAGAGCCAAGTGGTGTAGACCCTATTTACTAAGCTTTAAAGATTTTATTAGGATTGATTTAGGAGTTAAATTTTAATTAAATGTCTAAGGGATTAAATGACAAGCAATCATGCAATATGCAACAAAAACATAATGACAGTCAAACCTTACTGAAAATAAACAAACCAAAGAATGAAAGAATCAGTTACTTACAATTCCAGTTCCTTATCTATTGGGTTAGTTAGTCACAACAAATGAAAATAAGTTACACAAGACACATTAAAGAATTGAAATAATTTACTTCCAAACTTTAAAACATTCAAGAGCTTGTTGTTGAATAAATAAACTAAATAAAATAACATGCTTGGAAGAGACAAGAACTTGAGTGTAAAGTGCTTGAAAAGTAATTGTGAAAATAACAAGTGATTGTAAGGTTTTGCAAATGATCCTGTAAATTTTAATGAATTGTAGGTCTCACTTTAGATTGGGCAATTAGTGTTCGAGAAAAGAAAAGAAAACTATAATCTAATGTGACTACCTCTAACCCTTATTCTTTGGTTGAGAGAAACTTTGGGTGCTCAACAAGAGAACAACAAGGTTCCCTTCCAACTCCACAAATCATCTCCAAATAAAGTCAGGTGCTTGACAAGAGGACACAAAGTGCCACAAAGCTCCCTTCAACCTCTACCCCTCTAGCTCTACAAACTAATTTTTATTTTCTCAATTTCCAAGTAAGTTGTTAAAGTGCCTAATTATTCTAGCCAACTCAATATTTTTCCCTTTTCTTGTCACCTAGGATCAAACGAACCGGCAAAGGGAGTGAATACGGTTTATTAGTGAAAACAACTACTCACAAAATTAAACTAGCCAGCACGATTTTGCAAGAGGGCAAAGCCACTTCATATGCAAGGTGTGGGAAACAATTTAAAAAAATCAAGAAATAAATATAATGTGAACTAGTCTCACAACCCCCTTCAAAGAAGAAGAGGTGGGGTAAAACAAATGAACCAAATGCTAAAAAAAGGAAAGTAAACAAAATCCTAGCCCTTCCTCTCTTGCAATGCAAGGGTGGGAAAATCCAACTACCTTTTCATGCAATGGGTGGATGAAAGTGAATGCTTAAATTTAACTCGGAAACTAAAATAGAACTAGGTCCAAGAGACTTTCTTGGCCTTTACAAAAGAAATAATCACTTTCAGCTAAGATTTTGAGAGGGACAAAGTAGAAGAAGAGGGGTTTTGGCCCCTCTCGACACAAAGGACTTTCAAGTGATTCCTTTTGAGAACCCTTTGCACTCTTTATGGCCAAATTTGGGCAGAGTTTCTCCTTGTACTGTTAAAAACCTAGAAAAAGCAGCAAGCAAACAACTGATAAAAGATGCCCAAACTATTGGTGTTAGGGTTAAACCATGAGAAAATTTTTTGAAATTTAAGATTAATAACTAGCTTCAAATAAAACTTGTAAATGAAGAGATCAACTAGCTTTTAGATGTACAAATAAGAAATAGAATTTAAATGCATAAACTTTTAATGAAAGGGAAGAGAATGTGCTCTTTGCTCCTCAAATGATTGAAGAAGTGGGGTATCCAACCAAGGAATTCCACTCTCCAATCTTGGATGACCTGCAACTTGTAAGATATGCTTAACAAACACAAAGAAATGTGAGATTTCGACATAATGATTCAAGAAATCAAACTATTCAACCAAGAAATGCTTGAACTTCTTAAATACTATGTTGTAAGAAACGTGGGCCTCAACCACGTTTCCATCGTTTCCTCATTTCGAAACTCAAAAGCACGTACCGTACAACCCAGAAACACGCTTTCGTACAGAGGAAACATGTTTTCGAGATGGAAACGTGTTTCATCCGTACAGAAAAGCATGTCCAATACGACTGCAGTCAATTAGGTCATGTTTCCAAAAAAAATGTTGCCATGGAGTAGGTGTTATTGGTGATATTAATGGTAATGTTAAATTCTTAATGGTAAATGGTAATGGTAATGGTAAGTAAAAGTGACATTCTCCTTATCTTTTATTTTCTATCCCTTTACTTAAATTTTTAACATTACCATTAAGTGTATTAGGATGTTTGAGAGTGGTTCCAACCTCATCGGACTTCATATGCAAAAAGTAGAATTTTAGATCCCATTCAAAATTCAGCAGAATTAATAGTTTTCAGGATTTCAGGATTGCAAAGTTTCCACCAGATTCTATCATGTATGAGGATATAGAATTGGCATTTAATCAAGCAGATCAACCCCTATATGTATCTTGATGTTGGTGGTGTTGATTGTTGAACTCCTCTATGATGACATTAATAAAAATATACTCTTCACTCAAACAAAATCACTTATTAAGCATGGGAAGTTTTTTCTACCATATTTTAACAATTGGATTAGGAAGTTTCATCAAAATTGTAGGGTGTTGAGTTGTTGACTAATGCCCTTGGAGGATCAAGTTTAAAATTCGAGTTAGAGACAAAGGCTAGAACCTAGAGGAGGGAGGCATAGGTTGTAATTGATGAATAGGATCTCAATATAGGCAATAATTTGTCGACAGGTATGATTTATGATTTATATTTCACGTTTATTTTTTTAAATAAAAAATTTTCTTGCTCATATATATATATAGATCGTGTTTCCCCGTTTCCAAAATTTTGGGGGGTCACGTTTCCCCTGTGTCCCTATTTCGTCCTTGTTTCCCTGTTTCGTGCAACTTAGCTTAAATACAAAGGAGAAAACTCATAAGATCTACAACAAAAATGAAAAATATTACCAAGGCAAATCAGTTTGCCTCTTTGGCCTCAATAGCATTTGAAAGCATGTAAATGTAGGAGCAAATCACCTCAAAGGAATACAAGATCTCCTCCAAATATTTTTTATTAAAAATAGAATGGTTGGGAATTACAATGGTTCACAAAAATGAAAGCAAGAGAGAAAAATAGCATGAGAGCTTGAGAAAGCTTCAAGGAGCATGTTACCAACTTTTTTGTACCATAGTTGGGTTACCTGAGGAGCCGTAGGTTGACAGACTTGTTCAAAGTCTGATTCCAATGTATCAGTTGATCCGTCTACTAGTCTAGCCAATATTGGCTAGTCACTTTTTTATTTAAATAATTTTGACCATGGCCCCGCGAGGTTTGTAATAAAATGTGCTAGTAGGATATTTTTGAGTGGTTCGATCTCCTGAGACGTAGAATCTCAAATACGGTATTCCAGGGAGTTTTTTGCTCCTGACAATTATGCTCTGCCTTTAGCCGAGTATAATTGACGAGGTTTTTTCCCGCTTCCTCCAAAGCTGGAATGCCCGATGTTGAATTCTGGGCCTTGGGGGGTTATTAGAGCCCAACTGAGTGTTATAAGCCTACTAGACATTATTTAGATAAATCATGGTCATGTCCTAAATCATCTGGACACATAAAAAAAATTCGAAAAAATCTTTTTCGAACGGGGAAAAAATATTTTTTTTAATTTTTAATTACTTTTCCCAAGTTTTTTGGGTTAATTTTTCCATTAATTAAATGGAAAAAACTCGTTCATGGTAAATAAGTCATCTGGACTCTGAATTCAGTGATTGAAGGCTCTAACCTTAAGCCAAAAATCATTCTTGATCAACCAGCCAGTCAGAACCAACTTTCAGATCAACAATCAGACACATAATGCCTTTTTTCCTCAAAAAAGTCAGTTTTGAGGATAAAAATGATTTTTTATTAAAAAAATGATTATTTTGGAGAAAATTAAAACTCTCCAAATTAATCCAAATTCAGTAAAATAAAAGGCTAAATGACATCTCATGGAGCACTTATGATGATTGGAGTTATCATAACTCAGCTTCAATCATCATTAAGAGAGCAATTAATTTATTATCAGTTAGCAAACATGTCATCTCCAACTAAAGATGAGATGGAGAGCTCTCATTTGTCCGGTGATTTGATCGAGGTGAAGACTGAAGCTTACACCATCAGTGGGCTTCCCAAACCTAGCACAGACTCCAGCCAAACCTGAAGAGGTGGTTTTACCAACATCCAGGAGCCTCCTTCACCCATTCACGCCCCTCCTCAACAGTGATGTGCCTTCCACACGTGTGGGCTTGTTTGAGGGTTGATTTCAGTGTTTTCAATTGGAATGGGGGCGCCTTGCCTGGGTGGAGGCCTCCCCTCACTCTCGGTCCTCCGATTTAGGTTTGGCTCTGCTGTTAGGTGGCTAAGCTGGTTAGGATTGGTTTTTTGGTTTTAGGGTTTTAGCACTCTCTCATTTGTTAAATAGAGGCTCTTTTAGCTCTATTCAAGGTGGATGATTGATGCAAAGAACCTCTAGTGAATTATTGTAATACTTGTTGCTCTTATGCAACCATTTTGAATAAAGAAAGACTTTGGAGGCTCATGCGGTGTAAATTCCGGATTCATGTGCTTTGATTAATGAGGTGATACAATTTCATTCCTGCTTTTGTTTGCTAATCCATGGGTAATTATAAATGTTTTAGAGGGCTTCTATAAGCACGTAAGGGTAGATCTTTGTAGTTTCAAGTTATCTACTTACTTATTTACTTTCCAAAATTTATAAAGAGCATTGTCTTATTCAGCTATATCTCATGCTTTTTGTGATTCAGAGTAGTAAATCATACATGTTCTAATCCCCTATTTTGGCAAGCATTTAAGTTGTTTGATTGCAGATCATTCCATTGCACCGAGTACAAGGATGAGCTAAGTTGCATCTACCTTTCTCGGAATCAAGCACAAGTATCTAACAGCCGCATATTGATTGAGATCCAGGGCACTTTCAGAGATTCAAAGATCCAAGTGGTTCCATCTCTCAGATTCACCCCTAAAAACAAAGTTCTACTTTCCAGTTACTTTGATGCCCTGTTTAATAACAAGTAGATCCAAGCATTAAGTTTCATCTTTATATCTCTTGTTATTATAGATCTAAAATTTTCTTTGTTAAAGAGCTTACCTTACGAAGTTTTATATCTAGTTTGGTTAATACTTGTAGTAGTATCAATGTCTCGTCTTATGCAAGTATTAAAATTGTAATTTCTTAGTGTAGTATATTGCCTAATCCATCATTTTGTAGGAAAGAAGCTCGTTGGTTTCTTACTTTTCGTGACAGGTTAAGCGAGAAAATTGGCAAAAATTTAAGGAATTACGCTGCAAAAAACCTTCCATTGTTCCTCTTCTTAATCCATTTTCTATCGGTCGCTTCGCTTTGTCTCTTTTACCTCTTCTTCATCGCTGCCCCGTTAGTACTCTTTTTACCATCCCTTTTTTCTCTTTTTGGACAGCCCTAGTGTGCCCTAGCTTTCTTCCCTTTTTTGCCTCTTTTTGCCCTAATTTTTGGGCTTCCTTTAACTTTGTTTTTGGCCATTTTTTTTACTTTTTGTTCGCTGTCCCGTTTTGCATTTTTTATGACAGCCACTTATTTCCTCTTTCGCTGCCCTCTTTTCTTCAATTTTGTTCATCCCTTAGCTTCTTAGTTGGCTGCCCTATTCTCCCCTTTCTTTGGTTTTGATTCTTGCTTAGTTTGTTTGTCTTCCTTCTCTCATCTTCTTTTGTTTCAGCCCTCTTTCCTTTGCTCCTTTTTACTCTCTTCAAACTTCTTCCCTTTTCCCTTTTCATAGGTTTTCGGAAAGATCTCAAAAGTAAAAGACAAAAGGCACTTTCCTTTTTTACAGGTTATAATATTTATAGATTTACTTTGCTTTTGTTTGAAAAGTCCTTTCAAGGATTAAAATCCTTAAGGCATATTGTATAAAGTTTAATAAAAGATCTTTGTTTGAGTGGGGTTTTTAAGTCCCCACTCCCATCCTCCCCCATTTGGGGAGGCTTGTGTTGTGTGTTTGCTTTGATTAGTGCTAGTTTTCATCATTCATTTACATCTCATGCTTAGATCACTAATTATTAATTCATCACTTCTAAGTTGATTACTCAATTTAATTGTTTATCTTTCTAAGTTAATCAACTACTTAAATCTCTTGAATCTCACCATAAGGTGGATCAAGAGTGCTCTCTATTGAAGAGTTTAAGCAACTAATATCATCTTGTGCTTGTTTGATCAATTAAAAATCCATAAGTAAGACTCGTGAACTTGCAGAAACACAAGTCAAGAGCACTCTCTATAGGAGAGCATTTTAGATTTGCACAATCCTTGCATTAGCTTCATATAGATCAGCTAAGTCTCTTGAACCACGGTCATAAGACGAGGTCAAAAGCGCTCTCTGTCGGAGAGTTTTAATTAATTAATAAAATTCGCAACTCACACCCCTTAATTAATTAACCCCCTTTCCTCCTTGCTGAAGTATGCTCTGACCGATCTTAGATCGGAATACCCAAAAACGACATTGGATCTCTAAACCCCACAAGAGGAACTTATCTAAAACTTTTCCCCATAACCAACGCACCGGCGTTGTTCAATAAATACCGAGGCATGTGGGCAAATTCCAAGTGTGGGTGCCGGGCTACCCAATCTGGGCACTGGTAGTTAAGTTATTGAACACTTACCTTTGACCCCAGACAGGTCTGTCATGTCTTCGAACGAAGCCACTGAAGGTATTACCGGTTAGGACATCCAGCTACCATAAGTGAAGATCACAAACAAAAAACTCTTAAAACTTACCAAGAGCACTTGCAAAACCTAACATTCACTGGCATCTTTTGGGATTCACATATTTACACTCGAAGCATCTCTGATAAGTTGACTCCATAGGCACTGGTCCCATCTTTTAGCATTATTGATAATCTGGGCCATTTGTCCATCGAATGTTTGATTATAAATCATATCTGTGAATGCTTTATCTATTTCGTGAAATTCTCAAATATTTGTCTGTCTTTCAATTCCGGTGATAGCAACGAGGATTGCTTTGTCTTGTGTTTAATATTCATAATATTAAATCATTTGAAATCACATTAACTCCTAAACAACACCCATCCACATCCAAAAACACCTAAAACTTAACTTAAACATTGAGCCATAGAAAACTCTTTGTTAGGGACTACCCCCCTTGGCTTCATTAGGAGTTAGCCGAAACAGAGGAGATAGGAGTAGGTGACAGTACCTAGCTCTGTGCTTGCCCCCAAGGTCACACCTCTCCCGCTTTCTCAAGTGAGGAGACAGCTTTCAACTGATTTCTGCTACTGGTGTGCAATCGACGAACAACAGAGCAGAAAGATTGTGACCCAAATGAGGAGGAGAGGCCTCCTTTTAAAGGAAAAGAGAGGGAGAGAGGCCCCTGCATGTGTGCAATTTGGAAAACATGCAAATGCCCAGGAGGGGCGCCCTCCATGAGAAAGAAAACCCATGGGGAAAAGTAGGAATGAGGAAAACCTCATTCTCCCTCCTTGTTTGACCACCAAAAGGCTAGAAGGAGGTGGGGCACTCTCTCCTTGGGAAAGTGGGACCCCCCTCACGGCCCCCACTAACTTGACCCCCTCTTCCCTTTATGAAGTACGCCCCCCTCTTGGAGAGAAAAATGACCCCCTTTAGGAAAAATGTGGACAATGGGTAATGAGGGGTCTGGGTGTTTTTAACTTGCCTTGGTCCCCCTAGGCTTAGACACAAAAATATCCCTCAAAAATATTAAATTTTTTACTTGGGCAATTTTCAACATTTTTAATTAAATCAAATTTTCTGCTGAAAATTGACTGAGCTAGAGAAACTTGACCATAACCCTATCAAAACTCAAAGACTTGACTCAAAAACTTGGTCCAAGGATTTAGGGGGTCTCATGCCATTTATTTTGAGTACCCATACCCCTATACAACGTGACTAATGACCACTTATCTCTCTTTTATATTACAACATTTTATGTTGAGGAACATTTTTTAATTACAAATGATAATGAAAAACTAGGTAAAACCTAATGAATTTTGCAAGACTCTGGATAATGCTTAACATGGTAATATACAACACTCCTAGACCTTAATCACCCCACAAGCTCGATTATTAAAACGTCTTTCACCACATTGGAGTAATTTTGAGTAAAAAACTCAAATAATTAAAATTGCTAAAGAGCAAATTTAATTATCCAAGGAAAAAAAACACTCGATGAAAGGACTTCCCTAATGATAAAGTCCTAGGTAACTAAGTTTTTACAAAGACTTGACCATCATGCTAACATATCCTTACAAAATCCCCTGCGAGGGTGCAACAATTTCATGGAGAAGAAGAAGAGAAAAAAGGGCAAAGTTACCCTACTGAGTCTTCTAGAGATTGAAAAATTTTGCTACGTACACTTTGTTTGTCTTCATGGTACATGGTACAAGAACATGGTACACAGTAGATGGTTTCCCACCTAATTGGTTAGGTCATCAACATTGGGCACATAGCAATTCCTTTGACTAGATTATTTTTCGACACATACCTGCATTATTGGTTTCAGTCCTCTTTGTTCGTCCTACAACAAGGAGGAAATCATAGGGATAAAGAAACATAGTTAATAGTGTTTTCCTTTCCTTGCCTCAACCTGTATCACATCCTGTCATCAAAAACAAACTTAAATGTAATTCCACAATCATTCTTTAAGGTTGGCTTGCAATTGAATTCAAGATGAAGGAGGAAGAGTTTTCATGATCATCACATCCTCGATTGCATAAAAACAAGTGAATTTGTTAGCTCCAAAAAATAATTATACTTTCTTGTTTATAAGTTGGAGCCCAAAAAGGCACGTGTTGCAACCTCGCTCTGATACCACTTGTAACATCCACCTTTTAAACTTGGTGATCTTTATGGCTTCCCAACCATTCACCCTCTCCCCCTAGTGGATTCGTGCCCCTATCGTTTAATTGCGGGAAGCCTTCAATCCCCTAAGTCCAGAAGTTCAAAATTATAACTTCAGGAATCACAACAATACTTACAGTGCTTTATTGGAGGGGCCTTGGCCTTGAGCTCCTCGCCAGGAACTTGTACATTGTACATTTACATTTGGATTTCCGTTACAAAAAAAATCGGGGTAGTAGAGCAGATATTACAAAATCAAGAAAATTAATTTTCATTTATTTTAGTTTAAATTAATATTATTTATATGATATGATTTTTTTGTTAGTAGAGTACAACTTAGCTTAATAATCTATGTTAATATCTACATTCAAAATTGAAAGAATGTTATGTGATTTGGTCAGAATATAATTTTTCTTGTTGGGATGCTAAATAGCCTAAATATTTTTTAAATTCCAAATTTTATAGTCATTCGAACTTGATGTCAAATTTTATCGCCAAATTTTCCATGGCCAATTTTTTATTGAATTTCAAGGTCTCCAAATTTTAAAATGAACTCAAACTAGGTGACTTAAGGATGAAATGACTAAAATTGCAAGAAAAAATTAATCTCCACGTATAGATGACAGAAAACAACAAAGTGTAG
The DNA here is from genome assembly GCA_001517045.1 of Pseudotsuga menziesii. NCBI lineage: Eukaryota > Viridiplantae > Streptophyta > Pinopsida > Pinales > Pinaceae > Pseudotsuga > Pseudotsuga menziesii. Next base: position 209,094 of record LPNX010670149.1, read on the forward strand.
TTTCGAAGAATCTCATCACCCAAACATTCTATTCCTCAATGTGCTATTTGAAAAAGGGGTTTTAATAGCCAACAGAGAGATGATAAAAGATATGGTGCAAAATCTCTATCGATAAAGAACAAGTTCAAAACAAATTGTTGATTACAATGATTTTTATTGTAATTATTTATATTGATTTGAGTTTGAGACAGCGAAGCTCAAGGCTCAAACGTAACTCCATGCTTATAATGCACCCATGTTCTCACTGTGGCTTAGGAGGCTTGCACATGCCACTCACAATTTTTTGATCGTCCTGATCTATCCACTTACAATTTTGTGCATGGTGGTCTCAATGACCCACAACACTCTCCAAATCACCTCCCTCTCCCAAAGGATCCAAACAAAGTTACTTGAAAGAGCGGGAAAAGGATCCAACAACATTGCTTGAAAGGGTGGGGGGGTGAACAGTGAATGCCCACTACATCTTGTAAAGAAAGGAAACACCTTGCTAGTGCAAGTGTAATCCCATTGAATCGAAGTTAACTTAATCCAAATCCTAACCAAGCCGGTTCAACTAACTCTAAACCTAAATATGATCTACTTAGCCCATCGCAAAGAAAATATCTAGACAGCTTATCAAAATTTTACTAGATATAACAATGATCCTGTTCAACACAACCCTTGGAATATAATGTTTCCATTTCAGGTACATAATATAATTTCAAGGGAATCAAAATTTATTTGTTCAAAAATAGATGAAGATACAATAGCAGAAGTTGCTCATCATATGTTCAAAATTGTTGAGGCCTCAAGATTCAAAGTGAATACAATTTGCAAAAAGGATGTAGCACACTATGAATGGATCCAAGATTCCAAAGCAAAATATGGTATCCACTCATTTGGACTATTTGCATTTGTCCATAATTAGAGCATGTCCTTGATTATCTAAAGAAAAAATGGGTATCCATTTATTTGGACTATTTGCATTTGTAACTCCGAAGGATATTCTAAATGTATTTTACTATTGTAATCTATCGAAGATGTTTTATTCCTCCGTCAGGATGTTATTATTGTATTTGGTCATCATAGAGTCATGAGGTAAAACCTCTGTTGTAAGTCGGGTCAATAGAACCCTCCAGAATATAATATTATATTATTTTGTATCTTCCTAGGTGAAGTCGGCCCAGTAAGATTGTTGGGGTCGACCTGTTAGGGAAAAAGTCAAGTGGAAGATAGAGTATAAATAGAGGAGTGTGTTCCTCATTTGAACACACACACTCACTTGTGTATAGCACATACGAGAGAGATATATCTGCAAGGAGAAGGAACACCTGTTTGGGGTTTTATATTTGTACTTTTGATACATCTATGTAGAGGAAGTTTTGTCGGGTTTTCTTCCATTAGAGGGTTTCCCAAGATAAATCTGTGTTTATCTTGTGATTGTGTTTCTTTTAGTGATCCTGCATATGCTATTGCTGTGAAATTGAATTGAATACTAATGATATCTAGATAAGCATATAAAATCTTAACATGGTATCAGAGCTTTGCCTTGATAGAACAACTTTCACAAGGTGAAACTCTCTCTCCTCTGCCTCCGACAAGAAATTAGAATTTATGTCAAAGTTGGAATTTTGAAGATCTGATTGCATAGAAAGTTGCACCTCCCTAAAGCGCGTCTATTGAGCCATGGATCAGAACTTTTGAGTGGTAGATCTCCGGGAAAGTCAAACCCTAGTTTGGCTTTGGACCAGAAAACTGCAGAAACTGCAGACCAGAATCTCTCAAGTCAATTTTGAGAGGTGAAGATTTGGAATCTCCAGAAATCAAGGATACCAGTCAAGCGCATCTCCTGGTAAGGTTAGTTCTGTATTTTGAGAAATTTCATTTTTTAGTGACCTCCTAGATAAGATGGCCCCAAGCACTAAGCTTGAGGGCAAGCTAGAAGGCATAGATAATTTCCGAGCATGGAAATATAGGATTGGTCTCATTCTTAGAGAGAATGATCTTAACAAATACATCAAAGGAGAAGTTGCAGAACCTGAAGAAGATGAAGCTAAGGAGAAGCACAAGAAGGACCTGATTAGGGCAATGAGGATCATTGTTGATTTTATCAAAGATCACTTGATTCCTCAAGTGTCATCCAAAGAGACCCCGAAGGAGATGTATGATGCCCTATCCAGAATGTATGAAGGAAGGAACATCAATAGAAAGATGAATTTGAGAGCCAAATTGAAGAGTACCAAGATGAACCAAGGATAATCAATTCAAGACTACTTCACAAGGAACTCCCAGTTCAAGGAGCAACTAGAAGCCATTGGAGACTCCCTTGATGAAGATGAACTAGTTATGAGTGCTCTCAATGGTCTCAGTAGACCTTGGGATTCATTCATGCAGACTATGTGTGCCAGAAAGGAAAGCATGAAGTTTGACATTGTATGGGAAGATTGCATCCAAGAAGAGGCTAGAGTAGCCAATAGAGAAGCTCTACTTAAAGAAGATGATCAAGCCCTAACCACCCATACCAAAAGAGGAGGAAGTCAATCTAACTTCAAGAAGGAAAGCCACAAGGAGTCTCGACCTCCCAAGAGGTTCCAAAGGACAAGAGGAAACAATCAGAGGAAAGACTACTCCAACTTTCAATGTTTCCATTGTCACAAGATAGGACACATTGCCAAAAATTGTCCATTGAAGAAAGATGAATACAAGAAGAACAACAAAAGACATCATGCACACCTAGCTGAAGATGAAGAAGAAGAGGAAGAAGGACCTCAAAGAAAACAAGCAAAAGAAGAAGATGCAGAAGAGTATGTATTATTCTTTGCACCCTCTGGGTCTGTGACACCTGGAGAAGATACATGGTTTATTGATAGTGGTGCTTCAAAACACATGACAAGACAAAAGAAAACTCTATCAAAACTTGAAGAGAAGAACTCTCCTCAGAAAGCATCATTAGGAGATGACTATCAATATCCTATCAAACGTATTGGTGAAGCAAGTTACAAGCTTGATTCTGGAAACCCCATGAAGATGAAGGAAGTCTTATATGTAACAGGTTTGAAGAAGAACTTACTTTCTATCTCAACATTAGATAAGAAAGGATATATGGTTGCATTTATAGATGGACAAGTACTTATGCGGCCCAAAGGAAAATCAATTGAAGATGCAGTTGTCATCGGTGAAGAAGAAGGAGGATTATATAAACTCATGGGACATTCGGAAACAACCCTTGTTCATGAGACCACTATCCCAAGATAACTATGGCATAGGAGCCTTGCTCACATCAACTACAAAGCACTACCCCATGTGAGCAAAGCAGTAACAGGTTTACCAGATTTGAAGATCGATCATGAAGGCACTTGAAAAGGATGTGCAAGAGGAAAGAATATCAAGAATCCATTTCCAAAGAGTGAAACAAAGACTAAAGGTACGTTGGAATTAATTCATTCAGATGTATGTGGTTCAATGCCCTCCACATCTTTGAGTGGTTATAAATATTATGTTACATTTATTGATGACTATTAAAGAAAGACATGGATATATTTCTTGAAAAAATCAAGGAATTCAAAGCCTTGATAGAGAATCATTCAAAAAGAAGAATCAAGACACTAAGAACAGACAATGGTGGAGAATATACTTCAAAAGAGTTTGAAGCCTTTTGTAAAGAAGTTGGAATCAAGAGGGAACTAACTACTCCCTACAATCCTCAATAGAATGGTGTTGCGGAAAGAAAGAATAGGACCATTATGGAAGCAATGAAGACAATGATACATGATCAAGATCTTCCTATGAATTTATGGGTTGAAGCAGCAAGAACAACAATTTATGTACAAAATAGATTATCCCATAGTGCCCTTGGATTCAAGACTCCAGAAGAAATGTTCACAGGAAAGAATCCTGAAGTAAGCCACCTTAAGATATTTGGTTGCCAAGTATATGTTCACATACCAAAGAAAAGAGAACTACGTTGGACCCTTCTGGAAAGAAGGGAATATTTGTTGGATACTGTGAAGTCTCCAAGGCCTTCAGAATATACATTCCAGGATTCAATCACATGGAAATTAGTAGGGATGTCACATATGACGAAGAAGCAGCTCTCAAGAGATCCAAAAAGTGAACATGAAGAAATATATGAAGAAGATACACCTCCCAGAAATATAGAATTTGCGCCCTCCCCTGAAGAAGAAACATCAGAGCACCAAGATATGCTAGAACCTCAAGAACCTCCTACTATGAGTATATCACGAAAGAGAAAGCCTGCTTGGGTAAGAGAAATTATACAAGAAGCAGAGAAGTATGGAGCTCCAGAAGGCTCCACAAGAGTAAGCAAGAGATCAAAGCCATTTTCCAGTTATGTAGCTTTGATGTGTGATCTTGTAGATCAAGAACCTACCAGTTATGAAGAAGTTGTACAGAAGAAAGAATGGTTAGAAGCAATGACGGAAGAATAGCAATCAATAATGAAGAATGGTGTTTGAGATATAGTTCCCAAACCAAAAGGCAAAAGTGTGGTATCTTCCAAGTGGATCTACAAGATAATGCATGCAACTAATGGAAGTATTGAGAAAGCAAGAGATCAAAGCCATTTTCTAGTTATGTAGCTTTGATGTGTGATCTTGTAGATCAAGAACCTACCAGTTATGAAGAAGTTGTACAAAAGAAAGAATGGTTAAAAGCAATGATGGAAGAATAGCAATCAATAATAAAGAATGGTGTTTGGGATATAGTTCCCAAACCATAAGGCAAGAGTGTGGTATCTTTCAAGTGGATCTACAAGATAAAGCATGCAACTGATGGAAGTATTGAGAAATACAAGGCAAGGTTTGTGGCTAGAGGATTCTGTTAGAAAGAGGGAATTGATTATGAAGAGACATTTGCGCCAGTAGCAAGGTACACTTCCATTAGAATCATCATGGCACTTGCATCCATGATGAAGTGGAGTTTACACCAGATGGATGTGAAGACAACCTTCTTGAATGGTGTTATTGAGGAATAAGTGTACATAGAACAGGCACAAGGATTTGAAGTTGAAGACAAATGGACTCATGTATGTAAGTTGAAGAAGGATATGTATGGATTAAAGCAAGCTCCTAGAGCTTGGTATGGAAGAATAGATAGCTTTTTGACGAGCTTGGGCTTTACCAAAAGTAAAGCCGACCCTAACCTTTACTTTAAGGTTATGGATGATGAACCTGTCATATTATTGCTATATGTGGATGATTTATTTCTAACAAGAAATGAGAAACAAATTGTAGAGTGCAAGAAGAGGCTTGTCGAAGAATTTGAGATGAAAGACCTTGGATTGATGCACTATTTTCTAGGTCTGGAAGTATGGCAGAGCCCAGAAGGAATCTTTCTCGACCAAGGAAAGTATGCTGTGGAAATCTTAAAAAGATTTGATATGTTGGATTGTAAAGCCATGACCACACCCATGGATACCAACCTAAAGTTTTATCTGATGAATCATCAGAGTTAGTGGATGTGACTCAGTACAGACAGATTATTGAGTCGTTGATGTATCTGACGAATACCAAGCCAGATATATGCTTTGTTGTGAACACCCTGAGTCAGTATCTAGTTAAACCTAGACGTGTTCACCTGATAGTTGCAAAGAATGTGATGAGGTACCTGAAAGGTACGATAGACTGTGGTCTATACTATGTTGGAGATCATGACTACAGATTGTATGGATATACAGATGCAGATTGGGCTAGAAGTGTCTCAGATAGGAAGAGCACCTCATGTTGATGTTATTGTCAAGGATCCGCCATGATCTCATGGTTTAGCAGGAAGCAGTCTAGTGTTGCTCTTAGCACAGCTGAAGCAGAGTATATAGCAGATTGTTCTGCTAGATGTGAAGCCGTATGGATTCAGAAGTTGATGTCAGGTCTATTTGACCTGGAGTTGGATACCACGATGATTCTATGTGACAACCATAGTTGTATAAAGATGACGAAGAACCCAATGTTCCATGATAAATCAAAGCACATAAAAATCCGGTATTTTTACATACGGGATATGGTACAAAAGGGAGCTATAAAGCTCCAGTATGTGAGTACCGATGAGCAAGTTGTTGATGTGTTGACCAAGCCTCTGTCTCGAGTAAAGTCTGAATACTTTCGTGACAAGCTTGGTGTGGTTCGAAAAGACCTTCCTCGTAAGGAGGAACAATGATGATGATGTCGTAGACCTTCCTCGTAAGGAGGAATAGGTTGATGATGTTGCAGACCCTCCTCGAAAGGGGGAGCAGGTTGATGATGCTGCTGTGAGATTTTATCATCCCTGGACACTAGTCCTAAAGTGATCCGCAGACTTTTGTCTCTGTGTTGCAAGTGAGGATTGCATCGTCCTTGGATTTATGTCCTAAAGTGATAGGGGTTGATCATCCCGTAATTGGATCAGGTGAGGATTGCATCGTCCTTGGACTTATGTCCAAAATGATTGGGGTTGATCACCCATAATTGGATCAGGTGAGGATTGCATCGTCCTTGGACTTATGTCCTAAAGTGATAGGGGTTGATCATCCTGTAATTGGATCAGGTGAGGATTGCTTCATCCTTGGACTTATGTCCTTAAGTGATGGGGGTTGATCATCCCGTAATTGAATCATGTGTGTTGCAGGTTATGTTGTTGTTGATTGAAAGATCAAGTGTTGCTACAGATGATGATGTTGTTGATTGAAAGATCAAGTGTTGTTGTAGATGATCAAGTGATCGAGTGCTCCAAAAGATGAAGACTCAATGTTGTAGAAGATGATGCTCCAGTACTGAAGATCTTGAAGATGTTCCAGTTGCTGATGATTGTTGAAAACTTCCAATGACGTATAGATGTATCACCTTGATGTTGTTGTAGATGCTCTCTCTCCTTGCTCCTATAGTTGATGTTGTTGTTGTCAGTAGAATACCCTTCTCGTTAAGGGGGAGTGTTGAAATATTGTAACTTCGAAGGATAATCTAAAGGTATTTTACTGTTGTAATCTATCGAAGATATTTTATTCCTCTGTCGGGTTGTTATTATTGTATTTGGTCATCATAGAGTCATGATGTAAAACCTCCGTTGTAAGTCAAGTCACTAGAACCCTCCAGAATATAATATTATATTTTTTTGTATCTTCCTAGGCGAAGTCGGCCTAGTAAGATTGTTGGGGCTGACCTGTTACGAAAAAAGTCAAGTGGAAGATAGAGTATACATAGAGGAGGTGTGTTCCTCATTTGAACACACACACACTCACTTGTGTATAGTGCATAGGAGAGAGAGATATATCTGCAAGGAGAAGGAGCACATGTTTGGGGTTTTATCTTTGTACTTTTGATACATCTATATAGAAAAAGTTTTGTTGGGTTTTCTTCCCCTAGAGGGTTTCCTAGGATAAATTTGTGTCTATCTTGTGGATGTGTTTCTTTCAGCGATCCTACATATGCTATTGTCGTGAAATTGAATTGAATACTAATGATATCTAGCTAAGCATATAGAATCTTAACATCCACTAACAAATTTCGCGCATGGTGGTCTCAATTACCCACAACACTCTCCAAATCACCTCCCTCTCCCAAAGGATCAAAACAAAGTTACTTGAAAGAGCGGGAAAAGGATCCAACAACATTGCTTGAAAGAGGGGGGGGGCAGGGGTGAACAGTGAATGCCCACTACATCTTGTAAAGAAAGGGAACACCTTGCTAGTGCAAGTGTAAGCCAATTGAATCGAAGTTAACTTAATCCAAAGCCCAACCAAGCTGGTTCGACTAACTCTAAACCTAAATATGATCTACTTAGCCCATCGCAAAGAAAATATCTAGACAGCTTATCAAAATTTTACTAGATATAACAATGATCTTGTTCGACACAACCCTTGGAATATAATGTTCCATTTAAGGTAAATAATATAATTTCAAGGGAATCAAAATTTATTTGTTCAAAAATAGATGAAGATACAATAACAGAAGCTGCTCATCATATGTTCAAAATTGTTGAGGCCTCGACACTCAAAGTGAATAGAATTTGCAAACAGGATGTAGCACACTGTGAACAGATCCGAGACTCCAAAGCAGGATATGGTATCCATTCATTTGGACTATTTGCATTTGTCCACAATTAGAGCATATCCTTGATTATCTAGGGTCCGCATATCCTTGATTATCTAGGGTCCCTAGATAATCAAGGATATGCTCTAATTGTGGACAAATGCAAATAGTCCAAATGAATGGATACCATATCATGCTTTGGAGTAGTAAAAACTTTAAAAACTTTACCATGTTTGATTGTGACTATGGAAATATCCTGATCAGGTTAGACAAACTCCAAACATGGTGACATGCAATATTAGATTAAACACTCTGATGATGCAGATGCTAGCATATATTTGCTTGTAAACCCTATCCTAAGTTAAATTAAGCTTAACTCGAGTGGAACTAAATCTACTGGAGGATCCCTGAAATTCACCAAATCTTTCATGTGGATTTGTGATTTTAGCCAATGGCATACCAGAGAAAGCACTTTGTGCTTCTAATACTGTTTAGTAGTATTGCATTGAACACAAAGAAGAGTACTCATCCTAGTTTGATACTAGCCGAATAGAGACTTTGTAAGAAAATTCTCAAAATGCTAAATAGACAGGGTAGCAAAGGCTGGATACTTATGTGACATTGAATACAACAATAAACAGAGGGCAAAAAGCAGGACAGTTTCAGTCTCTGAATCTGTCAAATTCAGCCTTCAAATGAAAGATCACGATTGTGAACTGTTCTGTTTCTTACTGGAGTGTATCTATGATATCAAGTTTCAACATCTCAACAAACAGACCTTTCAGACAAAACTATATAGCCACACGATTTGGACAAGATGCACATGGTTTAGATAAAATGCAGGAAGAGAACAGAACATGCTTCCTGATCTGGCATATTGAAGGTGGGGACAGCAAAGGTCACACAAATACCTTAACCCTAAAGGATGTCTGTGAAAGGTGGCTAGCTGAAAAACTACATCAAAAGCTCTTATCGTGGTTAATATTATGCAATATAAATTTATATCCTGAAGGCTACCAACTCCCCAGTCCATTTCATCAGGATAAACCAGTCTGGAAGAATTCCGTTTGTTGCATAGCCTATCTGAAATTGTTTGATGGCGAAGAGAAATTTGCTCCACCAAAAAGACTGCCCAACTATCAAAATTAAAGCTTAAAGCACAGTTTTTCAAAGTTGTTGGATTACGTATAAAAGGTCGAATGCATTTTCTGTAATCAAATATAAAAAATTAATAGTATGCAGGCTTAGGGAAAGTGAAGATGCTCCGTATATATTGTACTTCTGGGTTTAGATCTCAGGCTCCCTCAAATTTAAAGTGAAGGGGAAATCATAGACGTTGAGGCTGGAAAGTACAATATGACAACGAATTCTACGTATGCCCTTCAATTTTCACAACAGAGTATTCAAATTAAAAATTGAACCCGAGAATTCTATAGGCCTATTTCAAAGCTAATTCAACCCCATGTTTCTCTAAGCCATATTCCAAAACTAGTGATAAGAATTGAAAATCAGACAGGCTAGCAATCAAACCCAGGACCTGCCCCTGCGAGTGGGCTGTTCTACCACTGAACTACGTATTCCCTTGCACCAACCAATCAACCATAACACCTGGGTCAACTACCACGTTGAAAATTGAACAGGCTACGAATCACAAATCCAGGACCTGCCCCTGGCCGGGGGCCTGTTCTAGCGCAATAGGACAAGGAATTCCTACCTACGCCCTGCAATTTTCACTACGGGGTATTAGAATTAGAAATTCAACCCCTTTCTAAGCTATATTTCAAGACTATATTTAACCCAGGTTTCTCTAGGCCGTAATCCAAAAATGGTTATAAAGGTTGAAAATTGAAAACGCTAGAAATCACACCCATGACCTGCCCGGCAGGTGAGCTGCTCTACCACTGAACCACCTGTTCCTTTACACTGGTACCATATTGAAAATTGGATACGCTAGTAATCAAACCCAGAACCTACCCCAACAGCTGGGCTGCTCTACAGGCCCCTTTTCATGATGAACACCTTGCCCGTTCTATTAAAATTATTGGCCCAGCTATCTTCAATCAATTACTTGCTAGCAGATGCAAAGTCAAACCTTTTGTGAGTTATTGAAACATTATACTGAAGCCACCACACCATCATGAAACTAAAAGTAATTTGAGAAGTACAGCTCATACTGAAGCCACCACACCATTATGAAACTAAAAATCAATTGAGAAGTACAACTCGCGTTAGATTCTATCCAGCACGCCAGCTTAACAATGCTCACCAAAAACATGAAATGTTTGTTAGAAGTATAGAAAGTGGGAATACACTCGACATACCTGCATGGGACCAAGTTGTTGACTACTCCATAGTTGATTCAAAGTGCAAATGCTACAGATCAGCGAGTAAATTATGTATTGCTGGGCTTTTGGAAACTGCTTTAACATCCTCGGGCTACTGTAGCCTTTTATGGGTCAACTCTCAGTCTAATCACACCTAAATTACATATCAATAGGCTACAGAATCCAACAGTTTTCATCTACGGGGGCAGGAATTGATCCTAGAATGTAATGCTTACAAGCCCAGCAAATTGCAATGTTGTGGAGACAGCTCAGTGGATAAGGTATGAATCAGCCCCCATCCAGAATAATCCGGTGGGGATCCAGGCTGAAAACAAATTCACTTTTTTTTTCTGCATAAACAATGCAGCACATGAACCGATGCCGATATCCACGAGTTCCAAGCATGGTACCAGCTGTCAAAGCAATCCGAAAACGATAGAAATAGGAAGGCGAATCCAGTGGAAGAACCCATATGCTAAAGAATAAAATTAGTTTTTATGGTCGGGGGTTGATGGGCCCTTTTCCTTCTGGATTTCACCGCGACCAAGGAGGCTAATGGGAAATGAGACCGAGCAAGTAGGCATTATAAAAATATGTGGAAGGTGTGAGTATTGGAATGGGCACCGCCATTGGAGTGCGCACTATGGTGGTGGCATCGAATTTGATAGTTTGTCTGCTTCATATCTAGGACAGCTCGGGACAGCTCATGGACTTCGTGACAATTCTAACCGTTGTTTGTTCAATGAGGCCAAAAAGCTAAGTCACCATCTAGAAACGATGGAAAATAAAGAACATGTTTTTTTGGGTCAAGGGATTGATGGAGAAAGAGTCAGCATATGGTCATTAAAGAGCAGGTGGGTTGTAATTAGGGTGGGTTTGAGTAAATTTTTAATGCAACATGATCCAAAATAATATGGATTTTTATGCCAGAATGGGATTGATTTTGTTTTTTTCTTAGTTGGCAAAGCTCAAGAGTCAGGTCAAAGTAACTTGGTTATTCTGACAGAGGTTTTGGGGATCTACATTGATTTGAAATAGCTCATTTGAACTGAAAAACCTATAATAAGAATGCCAACATGCAAAAAGAAAAGTACAATAAGCATGAATGCCAGCACATCAGCACATCAAATAGACTACCGAAAAACTAGCGCAGTTAACAGAATTCATATAATTATTATTGAATATCCAGGAGCCTGATTTTTGGGTCTAAACGGCTGTACTTCTTGATAAAAGAACATATGTTTAAAATTTGAATTTCTACCTTATATCTCTTAAAAATATTAACAATTCTCTAAGTTGGAGGGACTCCGTGAGAAACCAAAAGTTAATAATACTCTCTCAATAGTGGAGAAAGGCAAACACATCATATAAGCCACTACCAAATTAGCAAAGATCCTGATCGTTAGATCAAATCTAAAATTCATCATTATTAAGTACCCACATTACCATTTAAGTAACTTTAATCTCATACTCTGTGGTAGTTATCTTTGGTATATGAAAATCTATAATTAGGGTACTGTGAATGCCAACACATCATAACATAATTTACTGCCACACTAGCAAAAATATGATGGTCAGGTTTAAATTTCATAATTATTAAGCATTTAAGTTACTTTAACTTCGTGGCTATCTTTAATATATTGAAATTTGTGATAACTTCGTGGCTATCTTTAATATATTGAAATTTGTGATTAGGGCACTTTGAAAATACAACCCTCGCTTAAAATTTGAATTCTTCTACAGTTCCACGCCGAACAATTTACAAGTTTACATATACATCGTATTTAACCAAGAATTTACAAGTCTACATACATACACATCATACTTTTCCAGATAAGCCCTATTCTACTTGTAGGTCAGTTTTTGAATCTGCAAATATGAAGAAATTGCCAAGAAGTCAAATTTTAAGCATGCTTTGCCTCCTATCCTTCAGAATCTCGTTAGCCACTAAAACCATATTCGGTAACATAATTATTTTGCGTAAGCATTGCCTCTTTGACAACTGTTAAATATGGTATGCATGCACTTAATTCCAACTCAGTTTATTTCATAATGTTGCTAGTGCATTCAAAAGGAATTATAGCCTTGCTATCGGTATCAACTGCAAGGTAACTGCTTTCATATCCGTTTGGCTGTCTTTAGTTCCGCACTAGTGGGACCGAGTGTTGGTTCCACTGGCATATTCCTCTGCAGAATGTTGGCTGTAAACTAACTATACATCAAGTCCTCGTGTTGAACATCTTCACCCTTTTACAGTAAACAGGATTGGAATATTGGAGTGGATTCCTTCGTGGTTAATTCCCTATCATTCCACCATGGCTTTGCACATACAAACCCAGATCTTGGGCTAAAGTTTCCAATGTGGTTTTCCCGAACATTTGACCTTTATCCAGAACTGTCCTCATGTTGAACATTTTCAGCCTTTTACAGTAAACATGGTTTGACATTTTGGAATATTGAAGTGGACTCCATTGTGCTCACTTCCCGATAATTCCACCATGGCTTTGCACATACAAACCCAAATGCACTTCGATATGATCTTGGGCTAAAGTTCCCAACGTATTTTGGCGAACATTTTGGCCTTTATCGATAACTGTTTTGGAGGGCTTTGTATAATAAGCGAATTTTATCATAATCCCCACCAACTAATTGACACATCCAAGCCTCTCATTGACCAAAGCAAGTAGTACATCTTCCTGTAGTTAGAGCCCGGTTTTGACAAAAAATAAAAATTGATCTCGAATACTTTAGGGGGGCGCAGTCTGAAGGTCAATCGAAAGTGGAATCATGATTCAATCCATGGATATGCTGTGTATCTATCCTATCTGGAGCTGGGTCCATAGATACCGCAACCAAGTTCATCGAGGAGCCTAACACAGTCTGACCATGGGCTCCCCTGTATCTTTTGTCTTTATCCTACTGCACCCACTAGCGCTTTCACCTGTTTGCTTGGTCCTTGTGCTGTCTGTGTTGCTAGAGCATAACGTGGGTATAGCTTTTTAGTATCCAAGTGCCCAATATGCGCTTGTTTTCTCCCAAATGCCTCAATCTGAGCAATCGCTCGGCCTATCAGGGCAATTTCAGTCATGCGGACAGTTATTTTGCGGTATCTATGGACCCATATTAATCTGTTTTCTGCTCATTTCCGTTGACGTAGTGTGTGGATATGGAGCCATGTCTTCCATGGCAGCTTCCTTCGGAGATGAGAGCATTTTCTGTGCCATCGATGCAAATGGGAAACAGCAGATAACGTGCTGGGGAAGAAACAGCACTTCACCAGCTACCAATGCTATTTCAGGCCCGTCACTTGCTGCACTCACGGGTGGAGGTGGATTCCTTTGTGGACTACAGGCTAACACTTTCAGACCATTTTGCTGGACGAACAACGAAACAGGTACTAATCTTGTGCCCCTAAGTAAACAAAACAAGCGTTATTCAAATATTGCATCTGGACAAAACCATGCTTGTGGAATCCGTAGTTATTTGGATCAATATCCCGGTATGATCGACTGTTGGTCTATGAAAAATACAACAAAACAACGATCCCTTTCCTCATCACTCAGCCCGCCTTCCAATATCTCCCTTCAATCCATTGTTGCAGGTGATGATTTCACCTGTGGATTAGACCAGGACGGGATTGCATTCTGTTGGGGATCGCCATCTCCCCAGTTCAATATCACTGCCCCTCCCCCCTACAAATTCCATAGCCTTGTATCTGGAAGCAATCATGTCTGTGGAATTGTGAAAATAACTTCAGAAGTCAAATGCTGGGGGGATAATTCCATGAACCAGGGAAGCCCACCTGAGAGGACTCGGTTTATAGCCCTTGCAGGAGGCTTAAAACATTCTTGTGGAATCCGCCAAGATAATCATTGTGTGGAATGCTGGGGAAGTTTCAATCGATCATCAATTCCGAAAGGGGTCGGGTTTCTGGCCATAGCTTCCACAAATATCGTGACTTGTAGTATTAGGGAAGATAACTTGATTATGGATTGCTGGGGAAGTGGATCAGATTATAATCCTCCTGTGCAGCTTTTCAGCCCAGGATTGTGCAGCAGTGAGCCTTGTCATAGCAGGGAGTTTTTCTTCAACGCTAGTGTTCTGGGGTTGTCCAATTTGGTGAATTTGTGCATGCAGAAAGAAGAGCAGATCTGTTCTCCTTGTGCGGAAAATTGCCCAAATGGATTTTTTCTTTCAAATCTTTGTTCTGAGAATGCAGATCGTGTCTGCACGGATTGCTCTCTATGTCAAAACAGTTCTTGTCACGCAGCTTGTGCAGATGGGTTTCATGGGCCTGTCTCTGCAATCTCTCCATCTAGTTTAAATGAGCAACAGCAAGTGAGTATTGCAGAGAAAAAGGAGCGGCATATGGATCGTGTTACTATTCTAGGAGTGTCAATTTCCTGTGGGTTTGTTTTAGCATTTGTTGGATGCTTTGTTCTCTGTTTGATAATAAGGAGAAGAAGAGGGCAAAGTGAATGCCCCTTATGCATAGGGCAGTCAGGTACTGAAAATCAACCAAATCTTAATGTCCAAGCACCCTCATCTGGATTTACCGCTCCTTGGCCTACTGCAAATGACTTAATACGGATGCAAGCCTTCCGTCTTGCAGAGCTTCGAGATGCTACAAATGGGTTCAAAGAGTTCAATGAATTAGGTAGAGGAAGCTATGGATTTGTCTATAAAGCTGTTCTTCCAGATGGAAGACAGGCTGCTGTTAAAAGAGCTAATGCAGCTCGAAGAATCCATAGCAACAGTAGAGATTTTGAAGCAGAGCTTGAAATTATATGCAAACTCCGCCACAGCAACTTAGTTAATTTGTTGGGCTATTGTGAGGAGATGGGGGAAAGGCTTCTTGTATATGAGTTCATGCCTCATGGAACTCTTCATGATCATTTGCATGGAGGTCTCTCTCCTCTCAGTTGGTCCTTGAGATTGAAAATCTCCATGCAAGCAGCACGAGGCATTGAGTACCTTCACAAAGATGCATCTCCTACAATCATCCATAAAGATATTAAGGCCTCCAATATCCTTTTGGATGGAGAATGGGGAGCCAGGGTAGCAGATTTTGGGTTAACTGTATCTGGAGAAAGAGGTCTGCCTTCTCCCATCCAGAAAGGGGACGTTGTCTATATTGATCCAGATTACCATAAATCTCAGAATTTTACAGAGAAGAGTGATGTATACAGCTTTGGTGTGGTTCTGCTGGAGATTCTGAGTGGGAGAAAAGCATATGATACAGATTTTGATCCACCCAATATTGCTGAATGGGCAGTGCCCTTGATCAGCCAGGGGAAAGCAGCAATCATTTTAGACCGCAGTGTGGATTTACCACGAAATGTAGAACCTTTGCTGAGAATGGCTGATATTGCAGAGCTTTCTGTTAGACACGACCCAAACGAAAGACCAACCATGTCAGATGTGGCTGCATGGTTGGAGCAACTTGTCAGAACTAGCTCTTAGGGATGTTTCTCCATCTCTATGATTGTGAGCATTCTTGACAAATCAAAGGTTCTTGCTTGAAATTTAGTTTGCCTCAAGAGAAAAGCCAGCTGGGGTGTTTTTGTCCAAAATTCAAGTTCAAATAGCATCTCATCTATCTGGTATTGACATTTTTTTTTTGTACCAGAAATTGCATCCTTGTTTTTTGCCAGTTCTGTACAATTTGAGTGTTTGTATTCATTCTTCTTCACAAATTAAAGGTATTGCACTGTTCTTGTAGTAGTTTTAAAAACCAAGAACAGTAAGCTGTTTATTGTAACACTGAGTTTGAGTAAACATCGGATTTTTTTTTGTTATTTATGCTAAAAATGTTGCAAGTTGTAAGATATTTAAGCATCTCATGTTGTCAAGTATATTTGGTATGCAGATATCACTGTCTTAATTTATATTATAATCATTGCATGTGTGATCATATAGAAACGCAATGGAAAAACATTATGCCTAGCTTATCAGTATGGATCTATTGTGACTTGTATATATCCTCTTTAAGATATAATACAGATTGCATGTTCGCATTCCTTTGCTTGAAATTATTAATAATAAGTTATAACACATTATGAAAGCTATAAAACATTATTTAAGCCATAACACAGATTGGATATTCACATTCATTTGCTTGAAATTGTCTCCAAATCGCCATGTTTAAAGCCACTTTGAGCATAATGCCTTCCTCTCAAAAAGCATGACAGGCCATTTGACCATTTAATAAGTGCTGATTGCATGCCCTATTTGAGGCTCTTTATATGGAAAACCATGGTCTCATGGACAGAGACGAAGTATTTTATTCAGAATATTCTTCTGTTGAAACTTGATCTACAACCTTCATCTTGGGATTTCTGCTTCAAAGTCATTAAAGGCTGGACAGCAATTTTAGAAATGTTCTTCATAAGATCTTTATCACATTCCTTTCCCCTTTGGAATTATAATTTTATCATTGCAACTCTTGCAAGGAAACCATTCCCCTGGCAAACTTTGCCTGAAAGCCTGATTAAATATACTCATATCCTGGACTCTCTGTTTATAATATGCTTTGTTTCTGATCAATGCCAGTTTGCATTTCTTTTAAGGGACGAGTATTCCTTATTTGGTCCTCTTAGTAGTTTGCATTATAACTTCCATAGTAAATTTTGGCAATGGTTCTGTTTTCTTCTCATACGCATGGTTCTGCCTACTCTGGTGATAATAAATCTGTTTAATGTATTTAACCTAACCAGCATTTTTTACCAAAGCATTGTTGTTCTATCTTCGCCTTTTAAAGTTTTCTTTTCCGTTTGCGTCCAGATTTTCCACATGAACGGATAATTGACAGGTTTGCTCCTTATTTGCAACTTTGCTCACTCCGAGATTATCTGAAGATCACTTTTCTTCATCATTGTTATCCTCTTCAATGGTTGCCAGTTCTCAGAGTTTATATCTAATGAAGATTTTGTAATATTCAAAGGACTCCTTTCTTTATGAGACTATAACTACGCCATTCTTGATCCTGTAACAAAGATGCAGGCCAAAAAGATCAGTGTGTAACAGTATCTTTCGGTTTTACATTTGGTAAGGGCATACTTAATAGACCACAAATGAAGGTTAAAACATAATAGTAGTGCTGCAGAACTTGGACTCAGCAAGGAGCCAAATCATTGACTTGGGAAAAACACAGTAAAAAATCGGAAAACTCAGCAGAAATGCAGAAAATCACCAAGCAGTAAAAAGTGAGTTAGAAATCTTTTGAAGTGACTTTTCTATTGCAGCTGCCAATTTTTCAAAACATAGGCTGACCTCCAAAATTTTCCCAAACAATGACTTGTTTCAAGTATTACTCGCTGATCAATTGGCGTTTTTTGCAACACTGTTAAATTAATAGAATGGCCACAACCAACACATGTGAAATTCAGTACAGTGTTATACAATCATAACTACAAGCATTCACAAACTTCTGCTTACCTAACAAAAGCCTTTAATCATCCGTCTGCCAAAGAAACTGTTAGGTTACTGTGACTTCATGACATTAATTAAAGGAAGATAATACAGAGAGGCCGATTTCTCTTCAGTCGTCAAATGATTAAATTTTTCAACATGTCATATTACTTGCTTTCTTCTCTTTGATCAGATACTGATGTCATCTATTCTGGCTTACCAGATTAAAGATCTTTAGTGTATTAAAATATAAGATTTGTGTCCCTTTTTAGGATTTCAGAATTGTTTTCTCTGTCATGTGTCATTCATGTGTAAACATTTTCTCAAATGTCATTTCTTCATTTTCTAGTAAAAGTAACTTGTTACGATAGGGCTTCAAGTCTGGATATATCACGTATGGTCTGTGTTGCAAGCTTATTGTTTATTACACTGTTTCCTGGATTTATGATTTCTTGAATAGAAATTTTGGCATTTTATCCTTTTGGTGGCCTTTGTATTCGACCTGTGATCTTGACATGTGAATTATGCCAAATTGGTCTACAAAGGGGTTGGAGAAGAGTGTTTTAAAGAAACAGGTTTCAAATTTATGAAAAAATCCAGTTCAGTTGTCAAGCAATTATTCTGACTAGAACTTTAGTTCTGGTGGCATTATGCCTACCTTAATGGAGTTGAAGACCATGCCTTGGACAGTGAGTCATGTTAACATGCTTGTCTGTGGTGCATTCTTTAGTACCATTCTTAATACAGTGCAGGGAGAGATGTTGAAATGCATTGTCTCATCATTTTTCTCCAAGCTTTATCATGTAGTTAATGTCTTTTTGGGTTGTAGGAAGTTGGCATTTGTTGGAGAACGGAAAAGCCTTGATACAACTTAAAAGCCACCTTTGACATGCCTCTAAGCTATCCACAGCTATGCTGCATGGGAGCACCCCCCACTCCCTCGCTCCCGCTCCCGAAGCTTGCTTCCTTTGGAAGCTCGCTCCTAAAACGCTCCCAGTTTTGGGAGAACACTCCCAAGGCGCTCCCTTCCTTTCCTTTACTAAAAGCTCCTATACTAGGTTGATCATTTGACGATAATGTTATTGTACCTCCCTTCTTTGCCAAGATCCTACAAAAGTTTTTATGGTTGATCATTTGATGATAATGTTATAAGTTATTGCTACTAGATGATTGATGTCATATGGTTTAATCCATGTATTCTATAGCTAATTCAACATCCTACATGTTTTTTAGATATAAATCCATCAAAATATATATTATACAAAAAATGCTCTTGAAACGCTCCCAAAACGGGAGCTTTTGAAAATTCCGCTTTTTGCTCCGCTCCCCGCTCCCAACAGCATAGATCCACAGCAATGGTCTATAATAAAAAATATATGTTCTTCAGCTTAGTATTGATTGGTATTGAAGAACTGTTTTAGGCTGACCTGCTAGTTATTTTAAGTTGTTATCCTGAAATAGTGGAGATGCTGGTTGGGTATTAGGTATAGCTATCATGAGACCAAGCATCACTGGGTGGCAGATTGCACTGCTGTTGGAATTAGTTTCCCAGGTCGGCCCTATCATTACTAAATTTATCTGCATGATCCACAAATTTATAGATGATGGCCAATGATGTTTCCACTAATATGACAGCTAATTAGCTACTATAGATGTCATTTTATATATACATTTTTTCGCAGAAAAGGGGATGGTATAAGGCATCATGGAATTCATTTAGTTTGTCTAGGTGCTCTGGAGTATGAACATTGTGTCTGAGTTTCAGGTTCAATTTTAGCTTTTTTCTTAGAAGGAAGTACAAGTCCCACATGATAGGCATCAATGATTGTATTTCTGAATTTAGTTGTTTATATTTCAAAAGCAAAATTCTAGGCTAGCTATTCACTCTTAGCAGATGTGATTTGAAGAATCTGCTTTGCCCTTATCAAAGCAGATCTCTGAACAAAAATGATGTTTTATGCCTACCTAACCTTTTTATGCAGTTGCTTGGCTGCAAGAACTACATTTAGAACTTGGGAAATAAAATAACAGGTGCATTTAGCAAATTTTGTTTTGTTGTAAAATCCATGACAGAGGTCAGTGCAGACATTGTATGAGAACTTACAAATGAAATCTGGGAGCAAGTCCACATGGAGATGGATACAACTTACAATCTATGTAAAGAGGTCTTGCTTTAAAAGGAACCTACACAAAATGAGAGACTACAACTAAGTCACTAATAGAGTGTAAGGCTTAAGGCACAAGATTCTCTCAAACATCATTCTTTTAAACTCTAGAAATAATATTCAGCATGAAACATGGCCAAAGAGTATGTTCAGTAATATAAGCAACCCAATGATGCTTGAAGAGTTGCTAAGACTCTATGTACAACTTTAAGAACACCTTTTAAAATAAGTAAACGAACTACTAGGTAATGAACCAAAAGAGTGCTCAAAATATAACATAAATATTCATAGAGGGTCTTATGGAATTGAAAAACTAACCTTCTTTGTCATACGCTAGGGTCTCATCAAAACTACTCAGATGGTCATCCCCTAGAGCGCCTAGTGGGCTCTCTATTTGTTGCCTTTTATATTTCAAAAGCAAAATTCCAGGTTGTAGCTATTCACTCTTTGCAGATGTGATTTGAAGAATCTGCTTTTCCCTTATCAAAGCATATCTCTGAACAAAAGTGATGTTTTATGCCTACCTAACCTTTTTATGCAGTTGTTTGGAATGCAAGAACTACATTTGGAACATGGGAAATAAAATAACAAGTGCATTTAGCAAATTTTGTTTTGTTGTAAAATCCATGACAGAGGTCAGTGTGGACATTGTATGAGAACTTACAAATGAAATCTGGGAGCAAGTCCACATGGAGATGGATGCAACTTACAATCTATGTAAGGAGGTCTTGCTTTAATAGGAACCTACACAAAATGAGAGACTACAACTAAGTTACTAATAGAGTGTAAGGCTTAAGGCACAAGATTCTCTCAAACATCATTTTTTTAAGCTCTATAAATAATATTCAGCATGAAACATGGCCTAAGAGTATGTACAGTGATATAAGCAACCCAATGGTGCTTGATATAAGTAACCCAATGATGCTTGAAGAGGTGCTAAGACTCTATGTACAACTTTTAAGAACACCTTTTAAAATAGGTAAACGAACTACTAGGTAATGAACCAAAAGAGTGCTTAAAATATAACATAAATATTCATAGAGTGTCTTATGGAATTGAAAAGCTAACCTTCTTTGTCATATGCTAGGGTCTCATCAAAACTACTCAGATGGTCATCTCCAAGAGCGCCTAGTGGGCTCTCTATTTGTTGCATTTTGTTGCCTTTGACCATGCTTCTTCTCTTGGTTTTAGTTGTGAATAGCCCACAAGAAGGCTGCCTCTATGGTAGTGAAGGTGAATGCCTCTACTGCCCTAGGCTCCTCTTTTCCACAAATCTTAGGATCAACAATCTCTAGTGGTGTCACTAGTCATTTAGCAACTGCCCATCCTCATGCCGCCTCCTATCACCAAAAGAACACAAATGTGAGGTTTTCATCAAAAGCTACTTTAATGGATATGTTAGCTTAGGTTCTCCAAACAAGAATGTCTTTTTCTCCAAGGAGATCATGTAAGGATGTGGTCAAATCAATCAAGGACCTTCAGCCCCAACATTCTACCCAAGGAAGGAGATTCATAGAGAGAACTCAACTTCTACTTTGGTCCTACAAGTCGTATCAAAGGAACTTTGTGACAATATGAAAAATTTCAAAGAAGGCACTTTGATTTGTCATTTCAACAAACTGGCCAAGTTGTGGTGCTCTCGTACACTGGAGTAATGGCAACTAGGCAACAAATGTCTCGGTGAGATTTTATGCCAAAGGTTTCTTGTGGTTCATCTTGAATAAATTAAACATAGGAATAGAGAAATGGAAGGGGGTCTTGGTTCTAGGATACAGATTGTGTCTTCCTAACTCTTTGGTTCCTAGAATTCAATCTAACATCCATGACAATCTCATGAGTGCATATCTAGGTAAGACTTCCAAATTTTCAAATTGACCTCTAAGGATATGAGGTCATTAAGAAAATGGACAAAGTCTTTGGGCAAGTTTATCAATTTTCACAAAAGGAAGAATGTAGATTTTTCGCTAGTTCTAAGAGAGTATGTAGAATTGTATCTAGGGAAAGGACTTCCATATAGGGTCATCCTTGAATGTGATCAAATGTAATGGTCTCGACTATTGGATTAGGGAAATACATCCTTTCGGTGCATATGTTGTTGGGAAATGGGTTATTTAATGGTGTCTTCTCTGAAAATGTTTGGGGAAGTAGAACAGAAAATTAAACCACAATGTAATTCTTTAGAGGGGGGAAGGTAACCCCTGAAAGGGGGACCAAGATTATTTCTGATTCATGAAGAGAGCATGAAAGAGGGCATCTAGTCGAGGTGGAAGTTAATTTGATGTTGGGAACAATTGCATATGACAAAGACAAAGATATCAAGAAAGATAAAGTTTCAAAAAAATCACAACGGCTAGGTCATTTCATATATGGAGAAAAAATTGAGAGATGAAAACCCCAACATTAGCGGATTTTACAAGACAAGAGGCTCCATTTGCCAATGTCTTCTTCTAAAAAAGCTAGATCCAAATAATGTAACCAAGGATAAAATGAATTATCTACTCTCAAATGCTCTAAGGTATTGTCTCTCAATTATTTATGCACTTAGGTATAGCTGGGATAGCTTGTAAATTTGCAATTTTTAATATAAATTGTGTTCATGTTAATAAGTTTGGAAACCTGAGATATGGCAGGTGTGGGCGGTTTTCTCTTTGACCCTGAGGGAAATATCGAAGTTAACTTATTGTGGGGATAGGTGTCACGACCAATAATCAAGTTGAAGCACATGCTTTTCTCCAAAGAACTATCATTCTTCAAGCTCACTAGGTAAATAATGTAATGATATTCAGTGAATCTCTTTTTGTCATGAACTAGGTAAGGAAAATGATCATCAAATACGAATCAATGATCAACAAAATCATCAGGAGAGCAAGAAAGAGGGCATCTAGTCGAGGTGGAAGTCAATTTGATGTTGGGAACTACTTCATATGACAAAGACAAAGATATCAAGGAAGCAAAAATTTCAAAAATTCACAACTAAATCATTTCATATCTAGAGGAGGAATAGAGAGATGAAAACCCCAACATTAGCGGATCTTACAAGACAAGTAACTCCATTTGTCAATGTTTACTTCTAAAATAACTAGATCCAAAGAATGTAACCAAGGATAAAATGAATTATCTACTCTCAAACACTCTAAGGCATCGTCTCTCAACGATTTTTGCATTTGGATATAGCTGGGGTAGCTTGTAAATTTGAAAATTTTAATATAATATTTGTTCATGTTAATAATTGTTGGAAACCTGAGAGATGACGGGTATGGGGGGTTTTCTCTTTGACCTCGAGAGAAATATGGAAGTTAACTTCTTATGGGGATAGGCATCACGACCAACAATCAAGTTGAAGCATATGCCTTGCTCCAAGGAACTTTCATTCTTCAAGCTCACTAGGTAAAGAATGTGATGATATTTTGTGACAATCAAGTTGAAGCATGTGCCTTGCTTCAAGGAACTATCATTCTTCAAGCTCACTAGGTAAATAATGTAATGTAAAGAATGTAATCATTGTCAACATTATGTACTCCCTCTTTATTGACAATGTTGGAGGAATGTTATTGTTGATAACAAAAATAGGCCACACTGAGTAAATAGATCTCTTCTCTACATATGGATTGACACCATCTGCTGCCATAGAAATTCTAACATTATGAAGTTCTTCTTTAAAGTGTGGTCATTTTTTCTCCATATCTCTAAATGTGAAACCATCTATAGGCATTCGAAGAATGTCATCTTGACTTCTATTATGTGCATGGTAATCCATAAATTGTGTTATGTTTTTGCACCTAAACAGTCATTGCAAACGTGGAATAATGGGAATATAACGAAGAACCTCGCAATGAGTCTTTTTTGTTACTTGATCTGTTCGATATTTATTGATATGACATTCTGGACATTCTGTTTCAAATTCATGTTGTTTATAGTATATGATATGGTCCTCGGGGCATGCATCAATTGCTTCATACTGCATTCCAATTTCTTTCATAATGACAGATAAATTTCGATATGTGCAAGGTAAAATATTTGGCAATGGTAACAAACTTATTCAGTTATCAAGCTAAAATAAATTAAAGTAAAAAACTAGTTAATATAATATATAAATAATATTAATGAAACATGTTTCATCTGTATTAATTTTATTTGTGAATTAACAATGAAATTATCATAGGATTAAAGATAGCCTTTATCACGATCATATGTGTGTGCTTGAATATATTACATACCTTAACTTCTGTGTGACTGGTCTGTTTGAAAGACCATTCATAACCTTCAAGTTCATTATCACCAATATAGCAGAGAGAAGAATTGTCTTGGAGCCTTCATAAAGGTGCTTGTATGCATTCTCGAGAAGAAGTAAATCATGAACATCATCAAAATCATAATTTTCATGATCATCATCATCATCATCCATTCTAACATTAAATGTATCATGGATCAATGTATTTGTACTATCATTTTCAACTATGTCATCGGTATGATCATCTTCTTCAATATGATCATTAAGTTGCTCTTCATTATTCATAGCTCCATGGTCCATCGGTGCTTGTTTTGAAAGCACATCCTTTAGGAAATATGCCGTAGGATGTATTTCCTTTATAATTACATGAAACCATCAAGAGATATTAGTTAATATAAGAAATTTTAAAATGATACATACATTTACAAAACCAATCAATATAAAGACAAATATAATGAAAAACTTACAAATGGACAATAGTCATGTCCCTCTTCAACATGTCCATTCTCCCTACAATGTATTTTGGTTGTTGTGATATTTATTCTTCTCATTTTAAATCTCCTGCATTGATTACATGGACAATAATATTTCTCATCATCCTTTCTTTCCAGTCCATCCCACAATCTAGCAAGCAATTCATGATTTTGATCGCTTGGATCAAGAATATTGTTATGTTCTAACGTTTTCTGATACCAAGCTCGACTGATGATTATCGATCTTAAAAAATCAAGGTCCACACTTCATTATTTTTAATCACAGTAACAATTGAAAAAATTGTGGCTTTTTGTATGTAAAACAATCCGTGCGCAGATTATAACTTCTGCAAACCGTTGCTTGTATAGCAAACATGTTGGAATATTCCTATTATATAGTTTCTAAAAATAAAGTATCATCGGATATTCGACGAAATTAAGATTTTGACCGTTGTAATTTTGTCAATGATAATCTGACGACTCGTCGAATTACCAACGACCGTCGAATATCCAACGCAAACTTGACCAAATTTTTAAAAAAAATGTAATTACCAACGTGAAAACCGACGACGGGGTCAATTTCGTTGAATGGTGTCGGATTTCAGGTTCAAAATTGTTGTGCTTAATAGCGAAGGATACTTAGGATCTTGCATCTCTTCCAAAAGGAATAAAACTTGTCAAATGTAAATGGGTGTATTAAACTAGTTATTCATAAGATGGAAGCATTGAAATTCTTAAGGCAAGGACCAAGGAAAATTTTAAGGATCCATAATTTTCTCAAAGTGTAAAAACTTTGGCGAATCTTACTAATTCTTAAATTTGCAACCATAAAATGTTTGACGATTTAAAAAAGAAAATATTCAAAAATTTAAGGACTTTATATAGTTTTTGGACAATTTTGGCCATTTTTAGAGTAAAAAAAAATATCCCATGGAATTTGTGTGAATCAGCTTTGATAAAAAGTCAAATTGGTAAAATCTTTTTTTGGGAAAAAAAGTCTAAAAACAGCCCATGGGCTAAATTTCGCCCCTAAATTTTTCATTGGGCAAGCCTAGTTGCCAAAGGATTTTCCCATGTTGAAGGAAGTGACTACAATGAAACCTTTTCCCTTGTCACCAAAATGAAATCCATCTTCCTTGTCCTCGCCCTTACTGCTTCACATAAATGGGAGGTCCATCAAATGGATGTCAAAACACCTTCTGGCAAGGGGATTCGCAAGAAGAAATTTACATGGAGCAACATTTTGGCTATGTTCAAAATGACTCTAGCCTTGTTTGTTGCATTAAGAAATATATCTATGGATTTAAGCAAGTTCCTTGGGCTTGGTATGCCAAAGTGGATCGCTTTGTTCTTGTCTCTAGTTTTTCTAGATGTCATTTTGACCCCAATGTTTATACCAAGAAAGTAGGACACTATCTCAACATCCTTATTTCTTATGTTGATAACCTTATTCTTATTGGTAGTGACCCTCAAAGTTGAACCCATGTGAAATCCAACCTTAAATATAAATTTGAAATACCAAATTAGGATATTTGCATTATTTTATTGGCCTCCAAGTATTGCAAACCAAAGAAGGAACTTCTCTTTCTCAGTCTAAGTATGCTTGTGACCTTATTCCTTTCTTTCACATGGAAGAGTGTAAACCAACACCTTCTCCCTTCCAATCTAGATTTAAATTTTTTGCCACGTGCATTACCTACGAAGTAGATGCTACCTTTCATCATCAATTAGTTGGAAGTATTTTGTACTTAACTCATACCCATGCTTATATTTCCTTTCTTGTTGGTCTTATTTATCAGTATATGAAAATACCCCATAACAATTATTGGAAAACAACATAAAGGATTCATGTTCATGTTTTCAATACATTATGATTCGGGGTGGGGGGTCCTTTGTTAGTTATCTCCATTGATACTAATTGAGTCAGTGACCCTGAGGATTGGAAATGTACTACAAATAATTTTTTAAGTCTTGATTTTGGATCTGTCACTTGGGATTATAAGAAATGACAAGCTCAATCTCTTTCTTCAGTAGAAAGAATGTATAGACCCATAGTTAATTCAAGTCAAGAATCCATGTAGATTTGACATATTCTTTTGAGAGTTAGTATTCTAGCAATAACATTTAACTACCCTCCAATGTGGCAATCAAAGCTCCATGAAGATTGCCAGAAATCGAGTTCAACATCATCACAACAAACACATTGAGGTATAGTTGCACTTCATTAGAAAGATTATTCTTGATCGAGTTCTCGAGGTTCTCTTTTTCCCTATAATTTATCAAGTTGCAGACATCTTCACAAAGGCTCTTACATAAGTGAATTTTTTTAAACTTTGATTTATGTTCAGAGTTCAAGAATTCGTCATTAAGGCAAGATAGGCTCTTAATACCTCTTTCTTTCTATGATTATGTCTCCTTTGTAAATCCTTCACTCCTTTCCCAAGTTTTCGGGGAATGTTAGGATAATTAGGAGCTTTAGGAGCTTTAGAGTTAGTTAATATCAACTTGGTCTAATACATTTTTTAGGTAAAGTTTGTTTCTTTAGAATGCATTTTTACTTATCTGATACAACAATCACTATATGTTCTACACCTAGAGTGATTTGACGGTTCATCTTCACCTCGATCTTAATGGATATTGATCCATGGCTTGACACACGATTGATCCATGGTCTATATTTCAAGATCCTAGAGGGGCATTTGCTTGATGATTGTTTGTGATAAAATCATATGTAAAATATTTTACCTTTTGCACTAATATATTTCCTCAAGTAGATATTTGGTTGAGGTCATGGATTTTTTTCCCTCTCTAAGGGTTTTAACCACATAAAACATCGATGTGTTGATATGTGATATGTTTTTTTGTTTATTTCTTACATTGTTCTACCTTTGTGGAAATGCACTATTTTAGTCGAACACACAAAAGGTGACATCCTTTGGGGAAGAGGGTGAGGGATTTCCCCACCTTTGATGCTATGGTGAAACTCAAGAAATCTTAACAACAAACATCAAACTAGGTTTTTTTCTAAATCCCTCTCCAATATCAACATGAGTGTTTGCTTTGACAAATATGTTACAATGTTTAAGTAGACTTTATCCATTTTCCAAATGCTAAAATCAATGCACTATCCTAAGAACAATATAGTGAAAATCTTAGTGGAAAATGATCAACTTTACAAACATTGAAATATTTACAATAGAATGATGAAATCAATGTTTCAAACAACTTATTGTAGGAAAATACAAACAACATTTTTAAATTTAAATAATTAAGGACTATAGAATGCAGAATTTATATTGGCATAACTCAAATCCTGAATCTCAAATTCTTTTATTTTATATTTTCTTAGTCCTCCCAAATTTTCATGATTATGCTCTCAAACCATCTAATTAAAATTAGTTATTATCTATCTGACTACTAAATTCATTTATTTATCGGGTGTAAATATTTCACTACAACTCTAACTAATCCATCATTTCAAAATAGTGAGGAAATGGTTTTCATGTAGCCTTTATACATTGTGCAAACGCTGAAATCAATACATGAAACATAAAATCAAATTTATTCATTTTGCAAACATTTCAATCAATGTGCTATACTAAGTGCAATGTATCAAACAACTTAGTTGAAAATTGTAGACTTTACAAACATCAAAATTTATGCAATGTAAGAAGTAAAATGGTGTATTAAAATAGTAGCTTTCTAGATTGATATCAATAAAAGATATAAATGCAACTCTATTATTGTAGTATGGAATTCAACAACTATTAGTAGAAGTGGGCATAATTCAAGTAATAAGTAAAGTAAGAGTAGAGATCAATCCATTCATTTTGAAATTTAAATATAGGAAAAGGGGGCTCACAAAGTTCAATGATATTTGTCTCATAAGATGGAAAATTGTAATCATCTAGTACTTTGATGATCTATTTGTGCAATGAAAGGTATGCATATTGTTTCACCATGTTACCTCATAGATATGCACATAAGATAAGTCCAATCTTACATGTAAAAATCCTTGTGAAACCCCTAGAAGTTATATCCATTGTCACCTCAATAGAGCCTCCCTTCACTTTAGACTAATTTTTCTCCAACACAAGGAAGGACTCCCCGATAAGATTTGTCAAATATCCTTTAAACCAATAACAATTTCCAAATTTGACATTTAACATAAATTTATGGTTTCTTTAAGTAAAAATATTAGAAGGCGTGCAAGACCGAATACCTTGCCCTTTGTGAAAATGGAGTTAAAATCAAACTTGATAAACAATATCTAAATGCAAGGGAGAAATCAATAAGTTTTAAATACTATCATTCCCATCAACCACATTGATGCATAGAACTAGTGAAAACATCTTAACAATGTCATTTCAGATGTAACTCAAAATCAATCAACTTATTATATAACCATTAAAGTAAAGAGAGCAACAAGCAACCATAAAATATATGAGTGAACACCAACCTTTATCTTCATTAACAATTTTGGTTACATTAAGGGTCTAAAGGGATGAATGCCACTCATAGAACCTTTCTCTAATATCCTAAGACAATCTACAAAAAAGGTGTAACAACCCTGAAACAACAAAAATATACTTGCAAAAATGTTATATCCCTGGCATAAATATGATCAACAACCCAACAAAATGAACATTCTTTCACCAATAAGTATTCATCCCTTGTATATGAAAATAACAATGTTTTTTGGCGTTCTAGGGGGTCCTCTCAACTTGAATTTTTGGTTTGTGAATGAGAGATCTCACTTCCTTTTATAGTTTTGAACATTTTTATCCAATAGCTCCCTATAGAAACTTCTCACCTCTAGATACTTATATCTAGAGTGTTCTTAATATTAAGAAATTATGATTACATTATCGAGTCTATATTATTCCATCTAGAGCACTCCACTAGATATGTACTTGAAATGGAACCTTCAAGAAGATATTCTAGTACATTCCAACATGGGGTTTCCATCAAGAATTATATCAGATGATTCTAGGACCTTCTAATTGTAGCGTTTCCTCTAGAATTCCCTTCTTTGTCCTTGGACTCTTCTAGAATGTTCCACATGTTTTAAGAGACTTCTAAGTACTTCCACAACCTTCTCAATACTTTTAGATCTTTCTAAATGCTTCTAGAACCTTATATATGCTTCCACACCTTCTAGAGACTTCTATATCCTTCTACGTGCTTCCAAAAATTTATAGAATCTTCTATGGATTCGTCTAGGATGTTTTACACCAAGTGACCCCCTTGCACTTTTAGGTGGTAACAACTTGCTTCATATGTGGAATGCACTCTATTGTAGGGTACTATAGAATCTCTGAGGGATAACAACATGCATTTTGTATCTACTAAGAAGAAAAGGGTGGAAACATGTGATTTGATGGATCCAAATCTCCATCACCTCTAGCAAAGAATTTACAACATTCTTGTCCATGTCATTTATTACAAAAAAATTGAGAGTGTTCCTATCTAACTAATCACTATCCAGAGTCTCTACGAATAAGGCACAAACTGATCCAAGTGGGTATCAGTGGCCACCCACCTCTTCCACTTACTCAACATGGTTCTCTAGTTGGGAAATTTTGTTAGGATGTTTTTGTAACACCCTGGTTTTGACCCCAAGGGGGAGGGGAATGTGCGCCCCGGTTTCAACCCCATTGTATTGAATTGCACATGATATGAATATTTTTTTATTTGGTCATGGTGTGGAGCTCAAGGAAAATCCCCACCATCGATTTAGTGTCTTATGTATCGGTGATTAAAATCGATGTCGATGGTTTATGTGCTAGCCAGGCACAATATGTTTTGAGACATCATGTAAAAATGCAAATTAATAAAATTACCACAACTAGATATGCGCCTCAACGTGAAAGAGATGGGGGCATGATTTCACCAGGAATAGGGAGGGGGAAATATTCAAGCCCTTGAGCGAATGGGGAAAAGCCAAATTTCAAAGGGAAAACCCATAAAGCTGTCAACTACCCATTTTGTCTTTTGTGCCCAGTCATCCAGAAATTGGTTGAGGTAGTTAATGCATGGGGATGGGAAGAGTATGGGAGTTAAATTCGAATTTGGGAAGCCACCCATTTTCAGAAAACGTGTTTTTGACTTATTGGGCAAGTAAATGCTTGGAAATGCATGCCCATCCCATTATTCACCCATACGTTTTGCTCTCTCACGTAGCTGGAGATAGCTGGGGCATTCTCATCCCATTTTTTTGCAAATTCCTCCATTTCTCCATGGTTATGAATTCGTTTTGGCCTTGTTGAGTAAATGTGTAGCAAGGATTCATGATTTGGGGGTTTTAAGAGGTCGTTTTTGTCTTCCTCACACAACAGGAGCTTGTTGTGCATTTACCTCCATGTTTTTCTATTGTTTCCTCATTTTTCCATACCCATAATTTCGTTTTTGGTAAATTGCAGTGAATGGGAAAGGAAGACCCACGATTTGGGTGTGCATGGAGTTCATTTTAGCCCCTACAATTCCCAGAAACGTTTTGTGATATCGTATTTCTCTCATAGGGTGTTTTTACCCATTTTACCAATTTGTTTTTTTTTGTTGCAACCCGTTTTTGGTTATGCTCAGTGGATGGGAAGATAGATCCATGTTTTGGGTGTTTGGGTAGGTTGTTTCGCCCCTGTGAATCCCAAGGACGTCTTCTGAAATCGTATCGGATCACCCAAGGTTGTTTCTCTTTTCACCAATTTCGTTTTTGGTCCCCAAGACGTTTTTCTACAAACCTCGAACTTGTATTTTACTGGGAAGGGCATCCTTGTGTTGGGTTGGCTAAGTAAATTCCAAGGAACCCATCTGTTATATGGTTGACTATGTTTGGATGTGATTGTTGGCTTGCCTGAGTAAGTCCAAGGAACCCATATGTTATTGGTTTGTTGCCTTCGTAGCCTGTGAAACCCAATTGTTTATTGGCTCGGTTGGACAGTCTGTGAAACCCAATTGTGTGTTGGCTTGACTGTGGGTGTATGGTATTGTTGTGTGTAAGCCTGTTGTTCCCTAGTTCCTTGTGGAAATCATGCCCAGCTCGAGGGTGGCAGTGATGTTGAGAGATTGATGAGCACACTGGCCTATGGTTATGTGGAACGTTGCAGTGACATAGCTAATTGTGGGGAAGCTTCTTCTTAAGATAAGTATTCTTGTGTGCTTAATCTATGCAAACTATTTGTTTTATGAATTAATATGAACATGTTGAATGTGAATGAATGTATTTTCTTCCGTTGCTTAATTAATTATACATCTGCATTTGTATTTTATGTTCAAGGCATTCTATGATTATGTTCACGGGGTTAGATTT
Organism: Pseudotsuga menziesii; assembly: GCA_001517045.1. Lineage (NCBI taxonomy): Eukaryota > Viridiplantae > Streptophyta > Pinopsida > Pinales > Pinaceae > Pseudotsuga > Pseudotsuga menziesii. The sequence continues at coordinate 241,003 of LPNX010670149.1, forward strand.
CTCGTTTGTTAGCAGCAGCAGTGTAGGTCTCATCCTCTCCATCGTCGGGATGAGGGAAGGGTACGTGACAGTTTTGGGATTTTTTCGTGTCCTAAATGTTTGGGGCTATTTTGAGGACCTAATCAATGTTTTTTGGCCTAGAAAGATACGCGCCATTTGTTTCTCTTAGCAATGACTTGTTGATCACCAATTGTTCTTCTCATTTAAAACTTTCCAATTGGCTACTATATGCACCAAATAGATCTTGTATGTGAAGGTTATGATTCCAGGAAATTGATCTAAAATCTATGCCTAAAAATACATTTTGGTGTTATTTTTAAAGAACTATACTTTTTGGCACTTTGCCTCCTAGGGTTAGGATTTTTGCATTGTGTTAAAAGGACATATCTTTATCATCTTTTATTAGCTTATGCAAATGAGTGTAGCCACCATCTCTCTCCCGTCATAGATAAGTTACCACCATTCTAGACAGTGTACATTGTATAGTATTCTACCATTTTATTCATTAGTAGAAATTGGGTTTTCGTTGTATTACTGTGCTTTTTTTATACTTCTATGTGTGTTTCATTTCATTCCCTGTAGAATCTAGTCATCAGTATCAAAGAAATCTACTCTTTTTTTTCTTGGTGCATGTTCCCGACGAGGTCAGAGTATAAAGAGTTGGGTCTTGTGCTAGTTACACTAGAAGAGGACCACTATCACTAGCCCAAGTGACCTCCCATGGTAGGAGACAAGATAGATGAAGGAGTAGGATATCCTATCAAAATGTTGCTTGAGGAATCCCTCATGCAATAGAGGAATGAGATGATGGATAAATTCACATGATCCTAGCCAATATATTACTTAAGGAATCCCTCATGCGATAGAGGAATGAGACGATGGATAAATTCACTCTGTTCCTTCAACTACTACTGTAAATGGAAAATATACCTTCAACAAGAAGCCATTTTGAAGGTGCAACACCATTCAAGGTACAATTTAACTTCGATATCCCTTTATTCCAAGGCCAGATAGATGCAGATCTGCTTTGGAAAAATGGTTAATCTTGTAAGAAGGCTATTGCTCTGTTCAAAACAAAATTGACTCCAAAAATATCACCTTCATGCTCCTTAAGTCCCTTCCCCATGTCAAAGATTGGTAGGATGGTTATTGGGAGAAATAGAACGAAGATAAATCTATACTATTTAGGGCATGACCCATTGGGTAGCCTTTGTGGATGTCGTCAAGGAGGAATTATACCCCATTGGAAGGTATGATGACAAATACATGATATGGATGACTCTCTATCAGGAAATAGAGCAAATGATGTTTAAGTATACCAATATCTTTCATATATTGCACTCAAAGTCAGGTATCAAAGACTTTGAGCGACACTTGATTTTGAAGTATTGTAGTGTCCTACACAAGTAATACCAAACAAAGATGGATTTTTCGGACATATCCTCACTGGGATCCGCTTTCTGCTATTCTATCAATATTGAGTAGAAATTTAATCAATAGAACAAGCTAGAGTTTGGGTCTGCAAATTTCTCACAATAAAAGAGTGGTAAAGGTGACCCTAACTCACATCAAAAGGGATAGAGCAAGGAGATTCAACATCGAGACAACTAATTGAAGATGCAAGAAAATAAGGGAAATGATAAGTCAAAAAGGGACACTTGGAAGTGGTGTGAGTTTCATAAAAGAGCCTGGCGTAAACTAGCAAATGTTACTCGAAATAATCATTGTTGGCCAAGCATAAAGAAGGAGATCCAAAACCTGACTTGAAACCTTATTCTAAATAGGATAAGGGGGGGAATTGTTGATGTGGAACCCAATGAAACCATTGTAATTACAAATATCTAATCCAATGAGATAGAATATATCGAAGAGGGGGAGAACCTCTTCCATTCACAATTGTGGGTGAAGGGAACCCCACGATATTTCATTGTTAATAGTGAAAGCCAAAAAAAAAAAATCTTAGTCAAGGTAATCAAGAGATTGGATTTGTCAACAACACCACACCCCCAATCATACACCATCGATTGGTTGATCTAGAGTCATGATATCTGTGTCAGTCAACAATGTGACCTACCCTACAATATCAAGACTTTCAAAGACGAGGTATTATTTGTTTTTTTCGCTCTTGAAGTTTGTGATGTTCTTTTAGGAAAACCATATATGTGGAAACATCATGTTATATATGAGTCTTGACCTTGTAATGTCAATATTCTTTGGGAAAACATATCTATAGGATACTAGAGGTCATTTAAAATATTGTAGTCTCTTTGAACTTAGCTAAGAAATGTAGGAAGGTAATCTCCCATATTAAAAAAATCATCCTCTTTGTGATTTACTCTAGAAGTGAACGTAAGATCACAACAACATCCATGACCTCTAGATAAGAGCTTTCCATACAACATGAGAAAGTGAGTAAAGTAGTAGAAGAATGCATAGATCTATTCACCTCACCATCTAAGGTGCCTCTACACTTCGAGGTTAGGCATTCAATTGATTTGGCACCCAATGTGCCTCTACCTAATGGCCCAATATATAGGCGCTATCTATTGGAAAATGAAGAAATCAAATGCCAGTTTCATGGTTTAATCCAAAATGGGAACATCCGATTGAGATCCTCACCTTGCGAGATCCTAATTATGTTGGCTAATAATAAATATGGTACATGGTGACTCTATATTGATTATACAGCTCTAAATAAATCACAATCAATAATCGATATCCAATTCCACGGATTGATGATCTTCTTGACCAACTCAAGGAGGCCAAGTATTTCAGTAAGATTAATCTAAAGGTTGGCTACCACCAAGTACCAATTGAGAAATACGATGTCTAGAATACCTCCTTCAAGTATAGGGAATGTATTTTAGAGTGGTTGGTCATTTCATTTGGCTTGAGTAATGCTCTAGCAACTTTCATGTGGATGATGGATGAAATTTTGCAACCCTTCATCAATTCTTTTGTGGTCATATATTTGGACGACATCCTCATGTTCAACAAGAATTGGATCAAGCATTTGCACCACATTCAATAGGTCCTCAACACCCAACAAAAACATAAATTATATGCTAATATATAGAAATGTTATTTTGGCATGTAGAGAATCCAATATTTAGGATACATTGTGGATGCCCATGGTGTGCATGTGGATCCATCTAAGATCAAATTCATTCATGGCTAGGAATCCCCAACAACTCTAACAGAGCTCCATATTTTCTTGGGCCTCGCCAACTTCTATTGTTGATTTGTATTGGGGTTCTCTCATATCACTTGGCCCCTCATCCAAGTTACCAAGGGTGGTCCAAATCCAAGTTTGTTTGGTTTAAGACACATAGAAGCATTTGAGGATCTAAAACATCACCTATGTTTAGAAGAAGTACTTGCCTTACTAGATCTACCACAACCATTTGAGATTGAGACAGATGCTTTATTATATGGTGTTGGTGCAGTCCTCACTCAAGATGGCTATCTAGTGGCATACCACAATGAGATGCTCCTAAACACAATCCGCAAATACACCACCTACAATAAGGAAATGTATTATGATGTACAAGCCTTTTATTAATGGAAATATTACATTCTAGGAAAAGAGATAGTGATCCACATTGATCACAGGAAACTTCAGTTCATGCAAACACAGGGAAACTTATGGAATGATCGCCATCAAAAGTGATCCACATACTTACAGTAATTCCACCTTAACATTAAATATAATAAGGGAAGCACAAATTGAGTTGTTGAATTCCTTAGTCAACCTCTAGTTGTAACCTTGACAACAATGCTCAACTCATGTGGTTGTGACACCTTAGGGTGTCCCAAACTATATGACAGTGGTCTTGAATGCGCTACCACCTATCAAGAACTAGGTGCAAGCACACCAGTTACATACTTTCATATCCAGGATGGATTGTTATGCAATCTAGGTTATCTCCATCTTCCTTCAAGTGAGCATGCAAAGATAATTTGGGAATCTCATTACAGTCAGGTGGAAAGGAAATTTAGCATGGAAAATATGGTAGCAGTATTGTAGAAGTATTTTTACTAGCCAAAGCTCCAACAATATGTCAATAAGTATATCAAATCATGCATTGCCTGTGCCAGATCACTAAACCCGCCATTAAGAATCAAGGGTCATACACCCCTTTACCTAATCTTGATTGATCATGGGAGTCCATCTCCATGGATTACATTTCATGACTACCTTCAACCAAGCATGTTCACTTATCGCTTCTCTAAGATGGTCATTTTGATTCTCTACAAGAAGAGTATCATAGTCGAGGCCACTGCTAAGCTCTTCTTCAAACGTGCCATTAGTTCATTTCAAGATACCACATACTATCATTTCAATTCAAGATAGTAGGTTCTTGAGCACATTATGTTCCAACCTATGGTCACTGATGGACATTAAGATCACAAAATCAACTGCCTTCAACCTCCAAAACAATAGAAAGACATAATTGGTCAACATGATGATTGTGCATGTTTAGAGAATGTACAATTCCAAATATCCCCACACATGTTATGAGAGCTTCCCTATGTTCAACATAGCTACAATAGAGCTCTTCATATCTCTACTGGTAATAGCCCTTTTCAAGCATGCTTGGGGTTCCAACCATTGGCCCCAATTAAAGTATCTATGCCTCTTTCATCCACATAGGAGGAATCTTCCCACACTAAAAGTGAGGATGACATGGAAATCAAATTTATTGAATGAATTCAACACATACGCAAACAAGTCCAAGAAATTTTGGAGAAAGCCAATGCTAAGTACAAGTAGTGACATGATCAACATTGGGTTCCCCACAAGTTTCATGTTTGTGACAAGGTTTGGTTGCAACTGTAGAAAGAGTGGATCATAAGACCCCACAGGAAGCTCCAACCAATACAATAAGGGACTTACACTTACAATAGGATTGAGTTTTGGTGGATCGAATCATGGACACAAAGATGAAGAGCACTTTCCAACAGAACAACAAACAACTTTATTGGGTAGTCAAAGTAGGACAATTTTTTTGCCAAAGAAAATGGCTCACCCAAATTCAGATTCAACAGAAGTTTCCCTATCTCCTGTAGGAACTTGCGCAATGGAGTCCATTGATTCCTAAGGGGGGAGGACTAATCCAAGTGGAAATTGGTGGCCACCCACCTCTTTCACTAACTCAACATGGTTCTCCATCTGGAAAAATTTGTTAGTATTTTTTGGGTCCTAAACTTTTGTAGCTGTTTTGAGGGCCTAAACAATGTTTTTTGGCCCAAAAGTATATACAATATGTGTTTATCTTAGAAATGACATCTTATTCATCATTTGTGCTTCTCAAATAGATATTTCCAATGGGATACTATATGCACCCAAAACGGAGCTCGCATGTAAATGTTATGCTTCCAAGAAATTAATGTAAAAGTTATGCCTAAAAATACCTTTTAGCGTTTTTTTAGAGAAAATACTTTTTGGCACTTTGCCTCCTACGGTTAGGGTTTTGGAACTTTAGGGATATTTCTTTATGTTAAAAGGTCATCTCTTCAATCTCTTTTATTAACTTGTGCAGATGAGCATAGCCACAATCTCTCTCCCTTCAAAGATAAGCTACCACAATTCTAGCCAGTCTATGTTCTTCAATATTCCACTATTTTATTCATTAATAGAAATTGGGTTTTCACTGTATTATTGTTATCTCTGTTATACTTCTATTAGTATGTTTCATTTCATCCCCTATACAATTCGGATCACAAACCAATATGTCAAAGCGAAACATAACATAAATGAAAACATAATGCTTAGAATATCAATCTTATTCCAGATTCCTTCCTAGTCTACATCAAGAAGGAAAAATGCTATGCACAGTCAAAGAGCCAATGTAACCATGCAATGATCACATACATCATGAAACATATCCCCTTGTGTTTGGTAATAAACCAAAAGAAGGAAATTGTGAAACCATTTCATGTAGATGCTACAACCTTTGAAAATGTGTGAAAGGGAGATGGTTCTTGACAACATATTGTAATTTCAAACATAGGCCACAACTATACATTGCTACATGCATTGCCAATGTGACTATTGAATAGGGATGATATAAGCACCATATTTATTCCTTAGAACAAGGCTTTCTAGATCACCCACCATAGCCTTAAGAAACAAAGGAGTAAAAGGTGACTCCAATATACATTTGTAATAACTACGGTTTCCCTTCATTGTTTCTCCTAAGTGATCCTCCACATGCCATATAGAAACTTGAATAATAATTAAAAGATAAATCAAATTAGATTATATTGATTTCTTCCCCATCCTAGATCGCTGAAAAAATTTGCCACGCATCATAACTTGTCCATGTTGCTATCCAAAGTTGAAGTAGAAAAAGGCTAGCAACTTCTTGTTGAACCATTAATTCATTATGAATGCCCTCCTTATGAACAAACATGTCTATTTATTAAATATGCACATGGATTTTTATCAATAGAAGATAATGGATTACATACCTCGAAAATATCTAACTCTTTATCCCTTAATATCTCATTATAAGTATCATAGATGGGATCTTCATGAAATCACCTACAATGTGCATGCCATCTACGTCTTCCAATCTAAATAAGAGTATCAATATCTTTATTTATTTTTTACATGCTCCTTTTCACATGAGGGAGAGGGAGCACCTGAAAACTCGTCATCTTCCACATGTTTCTCTACAATATCTAGCGGCTCTTCAAATAATCAAGGGTTTCATCATCAAATTCATAAATTTGAAAAGACAAATGACTTATCAAACCCTTGTCATTGATGGAAGAAGTGGTTGTTACTAAAATGTCCTCCTTATACAAGCATGTACCCCTATCACTAGATGCCTCTTTGGAAACAAGAGGGAAGACAATAGAAACTTCAACACTAACTTAATTAAATATTTCATCATGGGATGCCACCATAAGCTCTTCGTTTTTTAGATATGCAACATGATATTCATTCAAGGACATGGATTCACCATGTAGAACTTCATTTTGTTCTTCTTTGTTACAACTACTATTCCAATAATTGTGAAAGGATTTGATGAACCCTACAAATGAAGTTATTTCCCCTTTTCCAAAACCTTGGAACAAATCCTCACATCTTCTTTCAATGTATGTGCAAATAATATCATCATAATACCTTCATTAAAGACATTACAATCTAAAATAAAACCCATAAAATATGCAACATGTTGGACAGCTATATTAATGTCTCCTTAAGAACTTGGAATATGTTCATCCCATCCTAGAGAAGGGTACTTATTGGGATATCTAAGAATACCTAGAAAAAACTAATGAGGGATGCAATCTATTACACAACTCTTCTAGGAACGATGCCATACCCTTCCACTTCCCAATCTTCAAAATAAAAGGTTAATATGAAATCTAAACAAGTATACATCTTCACACATATGGAGTCACCACATGAGAATACTATATCTTCAATCAATTCCATCTCATTAACTCATTGTAGCCATGTCTATTAAGTCCATGAAATGGACTTCATCCTTTGCATCGATGTCAATTTGTTACCTCCTATATATGTACTCAACATAAGTCTAATTTTATTGGTACAAACCCTATGGGAAATCCTAGAAGTTTATCCATTATCACCTCAACAAAACCTCCCTTCACTTTGGGTTGGCTCTCCTCAAGCACAAGGGGGATTACCTAATTAGATTTGTGAAATATGTCCTTAAAACTAGATTTGACAAATAAAAAATTTATAGTTCTTTGAAAGTATAAAAGTGAGAGGACAAGCAAGACCAAGTGCCTTGTCTTTTGGAAAAATGGATTCTAAACCAAACTTGGTGAAGAAGCTCAAAATGCAAGGGAAACATTAAAGTCGATTATAAACATTACCATTCCAATCAACCACATTGATGCATAGAACTAGTGAAAAGATCTTCATAATGTCATTTTAGATCCACTTCAAAATAAATCATCATATAGCATAACCATCAAAATAAAGAGAGCAATAAAAAATCATTAGTGAACAACATCATTTCTCTTCATTAGCTATTCTAGTTACATCAAGTGTTAGAGGGATGAATGCATCTCATATAACCCTTCTTTAATAGATTCCCAATACAACCCACAAAAAGGTGTAACATCCTTGAAACATTATAAATATACTAGCAGAAAATGATGTGGAAAACCTAGCATAAATGTGATCAACAACCCAACAAAATGAACAATCCTTCACCAACAACTCTTCCTCCTTTGTACCTAAAGATGACAATGTCTTTGACCCTCTAGAGGGGTCTCTCTCCACTTGAACCTTTGGTTTGCAGATGAGGAAATGCACTTCCTTTTATAGTTTCACTTTTAGCCAATAGAGCGCTCTAGAAACTTCTAGATATTTCTATTTAAAGTGATCTTTTTAATATTAAAAAATTATTATTACATTAACCTCTAAATTATTCCACCATAAAATTATTATTACATTAACCTCTAAATTATTCCCACTATACCACTCCACTAAATATGCACATGAAATGGAACCATTTAAAATATCTTCTAGCACATTCATTCAAGCTAGGAGTTCCAATGAGAATGATATATCCACTAAATATGCACATGAAATATAACCATTTAAAACATCTTCTAGCACATTCATTCAAGCTAGGAGTTCCAATGAGAATGATATATAGATGCTTATGGGACCTTATAAGCACAACACTTCCTCTATAACTTACATTCTTTGTCCCTAGACTCTTGTTAGAATGTTCCACATGCTTCCAGAACTTTTTAAAGCATTCTAAGTACTTAAACAACCTTCTAGAGACTTCTAAATCATTCTAAATGCTTCTAGAGCCTTGTAAAACTTAGTTCTATGGTAAATTGGATTTCATGATTTCTTGTCCTAGACATTCAACTCATTAGTAAAAAGGTCCAACCTTGGGTATGGGTACTCTTTTATTGGAGTCCAACTTGGAATTTCCTTTTCCAAACTCAAATTCACCTACATGTGAAATGGTAGTTTAAACATTATATCCAACAACAAAAGAAGCCACTTAACTTGTGGGGTGCCACAAACAAATTATTTGTTCTCCATGCTTAGCTGCATAAAATGACCAATATCCATGCATCACTATTAGTTATTTATGCATAGCTACGAGTTGTCCAAAAAAACTACTAGTTCTTTTGTATATAATTATTTTTATATATAATTGTTTATTTCAAATTTGCAACAATTTCCATAAAATCAATGCTTGTCTCATTATATAAGAAAATTTCTTTTTATATATAATTGTTTATTTCAAATTTGCAACAACTTCCATAAAATCAATGTTTGTCTCATCCTTATACGATCTAGAAAAAACATAGACAATAGTCCACCCCAAATTCTTCCAAAAAAAAATACGGTAAAGTTGTCTTTCCAAATTGAGCTTAAAAAGATATTACAACTGGGCTGGGATAGAAACAAATATAATCTCCAAATTATATCCAAATCAAAGATATAACCATTTTGGAATCCAAATTATATCCAAATCAAAGATATAACCTTTTTGGGCTGGGGTGGAGAGGAGACAAGTATAGTATCCAAATTATATCCAAATCGAATCTATAATCTTTCTTCAAAATTTATAATAAACAATTATAAAATAATAGCATCTACCGCAAGTCGTGATTGTACTAATAATATTCTTTTATCACTTTTTCCACAATTTCTTAAGGTGAACATATATTTCCATCAACACTGAAGAAAACTATCAGAAAATATGAGACATTAATATGGGTAATCGCCATGAACAAACTTAGCCAAACTCAATATACAGCAAACCCACACATTGGATTGAGAGTTTGGATATGCTTGTATCCAACCCAAACTCTTATAACTTTGGAAAAAATATAATTTTTTTCTGCCTGGATATATAAATTTTCAGTTCCAAGTATTTTGGACTGAAGAAATGTAAAATAGCACACCAAAGGAATTGCGTCGGCAGACGTTTTTTACATGCAAACTTTGCATACCTTGTTTTAAATGGAAACCCTTTGGCGTTGAGTGCCTTCCCAAATAAGCAATAACTGGGCTATGGCTGTAGGCTTTGAACTTCTTCACTCATTCAAGAACTGGGACGAAAATTCATGGAAGACATGGAGCTGTCTATTGCATTCAGTAGCCATTCTTCAAACCCTATTTTAAGCAAATCTTGGAGCTGTTCAAACCCTATTTTAAGCAAATCTTGGAGCTGTCTATTGCATTCAGTAGCCATTCTTCAAACCCTAATTCAATAGCCATTCTTCAAACCCTAATTATCTTGGAGTTGTCTATTGCATTCAGTAGCCATTCTTCAAACCCTAATTATCTTGGAGTTGTCTATTGCATTCAGTAGCCATTCTTCAAACCCTAATTTAAGAAGATCTTGGATAATAGATATAGAAACCATAGTAATTGAAAAACTGGAGGGCTTTTCACATAGCAATATTATCATTTTCTGTACTAGGTTGATCTTCCTCCTCGTGGTGAAGAACAATGCATTTGTACCATCGAGCACATACAACATATGCAGAAAAATCAATGGCCGTGAGAAAGGCCAACAAGAAATAAAAACGGTCCATGTGGCCCCTGTTGAGATTTCCAGGTATCCAACCCGGGCTATTCTCCCGTTTAGTAATGTCCATAACAATGGTCACCAACATGCTGCTGACATAGTTTCCAAACGAGATTGAGGTCATGCACAGGGCACTACCGAAGCTCCGCAGGGCGTCGGGCGCCTGGCCATTAAAAAACTCCAACTGCCCAACGTACATAAAGACCTCTGAGGCCCCTATTAATACATACTGGGGAACTTGCCAGAAAATGCTGATGGCTTTGTTGCTCTCCTTAATAGCACGCAGGCGCTCTAGCTCCACAAAACCGGCCGCCACCATGGCCAGCATGCCTATTATCAATCCCACTCCCATTCTCTGGAGCTCTGTGAAGCCCCTGGGGTTGCTTGTGAAGACTGAGGCCCAAGGCACCAGAACCCGCCTGTACAGCATCACCCAGGCCACCACGCTCAGTATATCGAACACCGACATGCTGGCTGGCGGTATGCTGAATTTGTTGCCCAGTCGGCTGTCCATGGCGGCGCCTTGCTCGACGAACAACGATGCCATCTGTGTGAACACCACTGAGTATATTATCGTGCAAAGCCAAATGGGCAACATGCGTAATATGCATTTTACTTCTTCCACTTGAGTTACTGTGCATAGGCGCCATGGGTTGTTCGGTTCTCCTCTAGATATGGCATCTGACGATACTATCACTGCTGCCTTGTCGAGACACCTGCAAATCCCAATATCTCATTGTTACACTCTTTGCCAAAGGTAAAAACCTAAAATATGATATGCAACATGCAAATAATAATATTTCCCAACATCTCATTGTTACACGTGCCAAAGCTAAAACCTAAAAAATATATGCAACATACAAATAATAATAATGTTTGATATTTAATTATACTAATAATATTCCATCAATTAATATTTATAGGTAATATTGTTAATGGTTTTGTTCAAGAATGGTTAGAAGTTTTTGTAAAAAAATTAGAATCACATACATTAGTTATGAAAATTATGTGATGGAGTATTTAAGATGTCTCATCTATTTATGAATTTAAAAATAAAATTTAAGTAAGACAAAAACCTACTAGAAAGTCTAAAACATAGAATAACCCTCATATTTTTTTTAACTTAAGTGGTTGTTAGATGAAATGTTATCCTTCTATCTAAATTCTATCTTTATAGAAGTGACCTGTTAAGTCATACTATTTATATTATTATAAGTGTTTATAATTAGGTTGTTAAAAGTTTTTATTTTAGAATTAGTTGATTTTACATGACTATCTTTTGAAATTCGAAATAAACAATTATAAAAAGGGAATAAAAAAAATTGATAGTTGATGACTGGATAACTCTAAGTCATGCATGGACAACTCTAAGTCATGCATGGATAACTCTTAGCTAATGCATGTATAATAGGCGTTTAGTGACAAACAACTCATTTAACCATAAGAAGAACAAGTAACATATAACTTTTTTATCGCACTTTAACTTGTGGCCTATCTTGTTCACCAACCATAATTTAAGTGGTTGTACTAGACTTATGAAAATAATAAAACTTTATCTATCAAGAAAATTAATGAAAATAAATGAAATTTATATTATTTTAAAACTATCTTAACCTAAATCTATTAACTATTTCTAACTATTTCAAATTAGTTAGAAAATTTTGTTTTATTTTATTTATTACCCGAAAAGAGGCTCTATAACTAGTATGGGGGAGATTATGTTATTTTTATTAATAAAAATAAAAAATTTAATTATAAACAAAAAAAACACAATATGCAAGGCCTTCTAAACAACCCATGGTTTTATTGTACATGGTTTAGAAGGGCCTTGTACATGGTTTTAAAACCATGTGCAAGGCCTCCTAAACAACCCATGGTTTTATTGTACATGGTTTAGGAGGGCCTTGCAAATGGTTTTTAAGACCATGTGCAAGGCCTCCTAAACAACCGATGGTTTTAGGAGGGCCTTGCATATGGTTTTAAAACCATGTATGGGGAGATGTTGTAATGTTAATTCCTAAGAAGATAAAAATTAATAATAAATATTACATGTGTGCCATAATAATATTAAATATTAATGATAAAAATGTTATATGTGGACCTTAAATAAAAAGATGTGTATTTTGGCTTGAATCAAATCAATGGCTATATATAATACACGCCAAAATTGATATCTCACTCAGTGCAATAACTAAGAAGAGGTTTGCACCTATATTTGATCCCTCTCCACGCTTGATAGAGCCTAGGATTTGGATCTAGGTTAAAAAAATTAATAACAAACTTTAAAAGATAAGCTGATATTTAAATGATGTAAATAAGATTTATATCTAACTTACATTCATTTTATTTTTTCTATTTATCAAATTGTATTTATACTTTTTATTTTTTGTTTTTAATTTTATAACTTTAAATTATTTTATTCAAACAAATTATAACAAAATTATAAAAACTTAAACTTATTAATAAATAAAAAGAAGTAATAAAAATAAAAATAAAATTATTTATACAACTTAAACTTATTAATAAATAAAATAATAATAAAATTTTAAAAAAATATATTTATAATAATAAATTAAAAAAAAATTATAGAAAAAAGAAAATTTGAAATTTATATTTTAAGAGATTAAATTTTACTAATTTAAATATAATAGGGTAAAATAAAACTCACATAACTTTATATAAATCAAAAATAACTCTCTAAAATTTTTTATGGAAAACATTAGTAACAACATATTCTTTAATTGGTGATTTGGTAGTAAATTGGGAATAGTTTTAAAGTAAGGATTGGAGGGAATCAATAGGGTAAGTTGTATCTTGAGAGTTTCACATGTTTTACTAAATTCAATCATTTAAATTTTCTATGGAAAACATTAGCAACAACATATTCTTTAATTAGTGATTTGGTAGTAAATTTGGAATAGTTTTAAAGTAAGGATTGGAGGGGATCAATAGCTAAGGTAAACTATATCTTGAGAGTTTTAGTTGTTTTATTAAATTCAATCATTTGAGAGATGTAGCTACACAAGAGAATCCAAACACATAAGTTATTAAATTCAATAGTTTAATAGATGTATCTGCACAAGATAATCCAAATATATAAGTATTATAATATGAGATAACATATTATGTAAATTCGCAAAAAAAACTAATAGATGAATAAGAACTTTATGTCAACCAAATTAAACATAATGTAATAAAATTAAACAAAGAAGAGCAACAACTCAAATGGTCAAAAAAATATGGAAACATCAACATAGAAGTAAAGATAAAATAAATGTATTAAAAAACAAAACTTTTAATTATCTTCCAAAATAAATGTCAGCCTCAAAAACGATCTAATATGGGTGAGATGTTGTAATGTTCCTACCTAACAAAATAATAAAAACTAAATAAAAATTTTAATTATCTGCCATAAAAAAATGTCCGTGAGAAAAACAACACAATTTAGGGGAGATGTTGTAATGTTTCTACTTAACAAAATAATAAAAAAAAAAATTGAGTTATCCACAAAAAAAATGTTGGTCATGCACATGGTTTTAAAACCATGTGCAAGGCCTCTTAAAAACCCATGGTTTTATTGTACATGGTTTAGGAGGGCCTTACAAATGGTTTTAAAGCCATGTGCAAGGCCTCCTAAACAGCCCATGGTTTTGTTGTACATGGTTTAGGAGGTAGTTGCAAATGGTTTTAATACCATGTGCAAGGCCTTCTAAACAACCCATGAGTTTAGGAGGGCCTTGCACATGGTTTTAAAACTATGTATGGAGAGATGTTTTAATGTTTTTTCCTAACAAAATAAAAAATATTATATGCAGCCATAAATAGTATTAAATATTAATAATAATAATATTATTTGTGGACCTTAAATAAAAAAATGTGCCTTTTGGTCTGAATCACATTAAAGCTGATAGTTGAGTGCAATACTTAAGAAGAGGTCTGCACCTCCAAAGATTTGATTCCTCTCGGCGCTTGATAGAGCCTGGGATTTGGATCTATGCTTGTATATATACAAGGAAGAAGATTACACAATCTACACAAGGACTTGACTAAGTGGAATAAACATAATTTAGTTAAATACCTTTGGATTAATTATTGACTAAGTGGAATAAACATAATTTAGTTGAATACCTTTGGATTAATTATTGTAACACATGGAGTAAGATTGGCACATGCAATGTGATCTTAGTAATATTTGGAATACTTTGCCACAATAAGTCAATGTGACCTTAGGAATGTGGAGCAAAAGTTGTACTTATTTTAATTCAATACATTACCTACATCTTAGACCAGTTTCAAATGACAACGATGATTTATATAATGTCTTTTTTTACAATTTAAATAAACTTTGCTAATTTTAAAAAATTATTTAATTCATAAGACATTTATGATAATAAACTACTTTTTTATTTCTAAATGAAAAGTGTTGATGTTTCCACAATATACAAAGAAAATTGCAATATGTTTAGAAATAGTTTTATGATTGAGATAGACAAAGTGTTTGATTTCTCACTAAAATTATTGAATATAATTAAAGACTTTTTTACGCTGATGAGGAAAGGCTTGTAATAACTTATATCCATTTTAACCTTCATGGATATTGAACAGAAACATGATGTTTAGAGAGATCTGATTCTATTAATAATTGAATAAAAACAACAAGCCTTAATTACAGAGCAAACTCAAGTTTTTGGATCTATTGCGATTACAGGGCATACTTTTGGAAAAATCTTTGAAGGGATATTGCGATTACAGGGCATACTTTTGGAAAAATCTTTGAAGGGATTAGAAGTGACACGGCAGAATTCCTTCGAATCTCTGTGATAATAGTCTCGATGAGATCAATTCCAAATGAATGAAATAAGGACGCTGAAAAGTATTAACTTTTTAAGTTTTATCTTCCAAGGGATCAATTCCTAATGAACGAAATAAGTTTGAAAAGTTTGAAACTAATTTTGAATTATGCTTAACAATGCAAGTGTGGCAAAATTGGCCAACTTCAAGTTTGAAATTCGACTGAAGGCTTGACGCTTGATGTTTAATCATGCATAGAAAGTTACAGCAAGTTCTACACAGTGCACAGTATGGCCTTTTACCTTATAATTTTGGGGATTCGGAATAATTCAATTTATATTTTCAGTGAGGAGATCTGAGAACTTCTACCGAAATAATTAAAAATTGCAAAGTACTTATGAAGGTGAAGGCAGTATAAATACAAACCTGAATCCCTCGCTGTGGAGAATTTTTCGGCTCCCATCGATGGCAGAATCTTTATTAGGCAGCTCGTAAAGCTTGCTGCCAACCTGGAGATTGTGTTTTCGTGCGGCGGCCACAAATACTCGGGCAAAACGAGTTACAGGATTGCCTCCTGGCTTGTGATGTCGATAGGAAGGCGTCCCCCACAGAAATATGAACAACGAAATCCCTGCCGCCGCTCCAGACAACCAGAATCCCAATGCCCACTTGCCCTCATCTTCGAAGTAGCCGAGTATGGTATTGGAAACAAGAGAACCCAGATTGAAAGCTAAGTAGAACCAGCTGAAGAAACCTAGTTTAGAAGCACACTCTGTGCTATCTTCTTCATCAAACTGATCTGCTCCAAACGTTGCAATTGATGGCTGGTATCCTCCATTTCCCAGGGCCACCAGGTAAATGGAAAAATAGAATAGGAGGCTCTCCAGAGGTGATGCATGCCTACATATTAGGTCTTCCTTTCCACAGCCATGAGGGTTTAATAAAAATAGCTGAGTTGACAGAGACAGTAGACCTATGCCCTGTGTAGCAAACAGATCATATAAATATTTCCTGTTAAGAAAAATTTTAAAGGTCACAATGCATCTATTACGATATGGAGTCAGCGAAACTCTAGACCATTATGAATGGAGTGAGCCAAACTCTAAATTATTTCCACCATTCTTTTTTGAAAATTATTAGTTAAGAATTGTTGAAAGTGTAGCTTTAGTTTATTGAAATTGTATAATTCTGATGTCCAAGGTTATTGAGGATGCTGAATTTATTTTTGCAACTAAAATTGTAATTTTAACAACCAAAATAACAATTTTAACAAAAATTTCTTCAAATTTTATCAAAAAAAAAATACAAAATAATCTCAAGTTTAACTCACTCCAAACTATATAACCATGCATTCTGTAACTATTTCGATTCAATCTAAAAAGTTTCTTTAAATAAATGCAAATGCATGTAGTATTTGAAGTTTCAGTGGACGTTGAACTTACTAGTACAAAAATGACAAGGAACGCCACAGATGTCCAGTACCGCCCCCAGTAAGCATCGCTGACAAATGCTCCCACCAGAGAGAATATATAGACAGTACCAGTCCACTTGCTCACGTTATTCGCTGCCGATGCATTATCCTGCCGAAGCACCCTTGTCAAAAATAAGACAAGGTTTACTCCAACACCAAAGAAAGCAAGATTTGCCAATCCCTGGTTTACTATTTCAGCAAGCAAGATCCAAAAAATTAGTCTTGCATATTGTTCTTCACCAAATATAAGTAATATTGCTCTTATACATTATGACAAACCCCTCAATCTGGTGTGAGGCTGATTCTTGAATATTTAATATTGCCATCCAAAATAGTGATTGTCATTTTAGCTTGAATTATACATATTTAAGATTAGAACCTAAGGCTGCTAGTTGTGGTAAACTTTCATGGTTGTAATCTTTGACAACAGCATGATATTGTATATGTGTGTTTGTTTTACAGGTTATAAGTTTAAATTAATCGTGTGGTTTAGTTCAAGTGGTTAGATGCAGTGAATTGCATGTAAGAGATCTGCAATAGTTTAAAAGGTCTATCTAAGAAGTTTGTTAAAAGTTTTATTTAATCATTAAAATAGATTCATATAAGTAAATTATATAGAGATCTCTCCACAGGCTCTAGCTCTAGGCAGAAGGGTATTTCTTAAGGATCCTAATATTATACTTAAGTATAGTATTTTAGGCGATTGTTTTGGATTAAAAAAACATATTTGTAGATAGTTATTTTAGATTCAAAAACATGTTTATAGATAGGTAGGCAATATTTTATGTAAATATAGACTATATTAAACACTAAAAATAACCAAATAAAAAAAAAATTTGAAAAAAAACTAAAAAATTACTAATAAGCCCAATTTGGTCCTTAAAAATTACACAATAGACACCTTGGAATCACTATTAAAAGTCCATATGCTTGAATTTTACTTCGAAGTACATAGAAATATACCTAGTATCAAGATTGCAGCCTTCCATCCGCCAGTCTTGCCTCTTATAGCTGGTCTTCCAAATCTATCAGACGTCCCGTCCTTAGTATGCTGGGCCTTCTGCGCCTTCTGATCGTTGCCTTGTTCTTGATATTCTGAACAAAATTCATTACACTGGCGCATCTCAATATCATCCTTCTTAACCTGAAAAATGTAGAGCAACTGTCGTTACTTACAGAGTTGCAACGCTTATCATTGAGTCTTTTCTGTAATTTTTCGTAATGAAATAAAATATCCCAACAACTCTATCCCATCTTCTAATCTGACAGAAAACTAGATCATCCTCTCTCTTGTCATTATTCTCCCCATATACAAAGCTAAGGATATTCAGAAATGGCAAGAACATAAATCTATTTATACACAAAACTAAGGATTTTCAGAGATGGGAAACATCTTGTTGGATTAATTCAGTTTGAAAAATGCTTCTCTCACTCTATCTGCCAGAAACCCATTTCTTCCAACAAGAAACATAAATCACAGCACATTAATCTAATCCCATTTGGATCAACCTCTTTCTTCCTAATTATCAAATCCCATTTGGAGCAACCTCCTTCTTCTTCTAATTATCAAATCCCATTTGGAGAAACCTCCTTCTTCTTCCTAATTATTAAATTTAAACTATTGTCATAATACCAGACCTTTGAGCACATTCCTCCCACATACTTTCCAATTTGGTGGACAGACTTGCAAGCAATTTGTTGCTCCATCTTCATTCCTTGATCATAAACCTCTCTTGGCCTGCAAACAAATAACACATATAACCAAACAGAAAATCTAAGAGTTTGTTAGACGCTCCATGCAAAACACAACTATCTGTTCAGCATTCAGATTTTCCTAACCTAACTGAAAGTGTTCATAATTAGCTTGATAGTGCAAGATCGGAGTTCAGTACATAACTTTACATATATACAAATGAATGAAAATTTGAATATGACAACCTCTGTAGGTAGGGAATTTATCTGTATGCAGCTCCAGGCATGCAAAGACGCCCTCTCTAGAACAATGGAAAGCCAGCAAATTTATGGGAATTGATGAACAGTGGCCTTTGGTTTTGGTTTTGAGCAAGGAAACCTATTCACGGCTTTTATTCAATAATCGATAAATAGAAATTCATGCTCCAGGCGCGGTCTCACCAACTAGATTCCGTGCATCTCTCCACTTGTCTTCACACTGAATGCGTTGATATCCCTGATCTGCTTATAATAATAGCGACAATGGTCTGGTCCCCGGGCACTATTGATCCCCACCAGAATTGCCTTACACGTCAATGAGCAAATTCCCTTTAACTGTGACATATGCAAGGCGCCTAAAAGTTCTATACCCGCTGAACTGGTATTTTTTTTTGGATCGGTATACGCAATCCCAGAGACCGTGAGAGAAACCAGCTGCACTATCACACATACATTACGTGTGTGATTATGGATTGCAGATTGGCTTATCATATCCTGAGTGTAACGTCTCTGTTTTACAGAGTTGAAGCAAACGTGTTGGATTGGGATTTAACACTGGCAGTGTAACAGGCCTGTTGCTTGCCTTAATACTTGTAATTTTGTGTAAAAACGCAACAGGGATTCATCGGTGCATGCATACATACACATGTTGTGTATATATTACAACTGTGAGATGGAGGATTCTGGAATCCAGTGGTAACCTAAGTTCAACTCCCCCACCCCTGACAACGTGGAATTGGTAGATTCCAACTACTTAAAAATAGATGAATCGACATTCACATCCCTTGATGGGCGGAAAGCATCTATTCTATTGCATGATGAAGATATTTATTTATTCTAAAGTTTTTTTTTTTAAGCAAATATTACATTAATTAACAAATTAAGACAATATTGTTTTTGCCCCGCGCCAAAATATTATTTTTAAGATACAGATTTGAATTATTATGTTATATATTTTTTTATTTGATATTTGGGGTAGATTAAGGACCAAGGACGATGAGACAAGGACAAGTGTAATGTTGCCATTAATTTTATGGCAGTTGTTCAAAATTTGAAATAAACAATTTATATAAAAAGAATAAAAATAAATAAATGGTAGTTGATGAATGGATAAATGGTAGCCATGCACGGATAATTCATAGCTAATGAATAGATAACCTAGAGTTCATGGCACATAACTAGAAGAATGTGAGATAAAAAATAACAAAGAACAAAAAAAATTGATAGGTGATAAATGGATAACATGAAGAATATTGATGATAACATGTAGCTAGTCATGGATAACTTGGAGTTGAACCTGTTTAACTAAAAGAATATGAGGAATAAAACAAATTCCAAATTGTAGATTCCTTTCCATGGTTATCGCTCAACCATTCGATCTTTATTGGCCTGATCCAACCACAAATTATGTGGGTGTGCTAGTTAGGTTTCAGCCCTTGTGAATAAATTTTGAAGTTTATGTGAGGCAATTTCCTCACTTCAATAATAACATTTTGTTGCGGGCATAGCGGTGTAAGTAGAGGTTTCGTTGACATTAATATCGTATAGGTAGAGGTTTTATTGTCGTTAGAGGTTTCATTTTCATAATCACTCAACTATGTATGAGCAATGTTTCACCCAATTAGAGGCATTTAATGTAGATACCACCCCCAAGTTGAGTTATGAGACCACCAACCAGAAGAAAATTGTCTGGTGTTCATCAAATACTTGACGCAAATGTCGTTTCGTCAAATAATTGATTATGCTTGGGATATTATATGAACATAGTCTGCGTCGCTTATTTGACGTACTTGTAGGTGAAATATTAATGGTGTTCAATTAATGACATGCAATTAATGACGTACAAAATATTAATGGCACTCGACGCTGTTGCTATACAAGCATATTTTATTTTGTTAAGTGCATTATAGAATATGCTTGTTATACTACAGAGTTTTGAAGATACTCAATATCACTGCAAGTTTGGTAAAGAAGAATGTCAGATAACATTTCTCCAAGTAGGCATCTAAGTGTGGAAATTGCATTGGATGTAAGGGTTGTTGATGGAAAATGGTATTTCCCTTGTAATAGATGCAAGGGATATAATAGGAGGATACTTTTTAATGAAAACAACTAAAACAAATTGTACAGTGCATGGAAACTCTAAAGGAGGGAATGAATATTGTCCCATGGTAATTTATTCATTAAATATCTTTATATTTGGATATTATTTTAGTAAATATTTATATGTTAAATGTAGAATAAAAATAACGTATATTTTCTTCCTAAGGGATTTAATAGGGGATATACATGCATGAAAATAAGAATATTTTTTAGGATTAGTGAAAATTCCCCTCCCCCTTCCCCAAAATTAGAAGGATACTTCTAAGGCCACATTTACACTAGTTCATCCTATTAGGATTATTAATCCTCCCTTGTCCAATTTGATCATATGTCTAAATCAGGAGTTATGTCTAAATCGGGAGTCCACCCAGTCTATTTTTAGTCACCGGCACCATTGGGTCCACTTGGCCTAATTGGGCACATGTTTCAGTTACTAAAGTGTTGGGAACACTAATTGAGTCCTACTACCACTGATTGCACTTGCATGCATCAGTTTAGGAGCCTCCTAGACCAATCCCTACAATTTAGGAGCCACTGGGAGTGTCGATACCAACCAAGGTCAGTTGAGTTGAGTTGGTGACTAGTCAAGTTAAGTTAGGAGTCAGTTACATTCAGTTCTATTCCTCTACATTCAGTTAGCGCTAGGTTTGCATGGTTGCATGCAGGAGGGGCGCATTTCTCACCTACCACAGTCAGTTAGCCTTAGTCAACACTGAATGTAACACTTGAGTTGTGTTTTAGAACTCCGATGAACTCCGATGATGGTTTAGACAAGGTCAGTTAACCATTGAGTCCTCCGATAATGATTTAGACAAGGTCTTAGTTACCTACAGTCAAGTAGAGTGTAATCAATTCGAATTTCCTCATGTGGATTCGAATTGCTTGTGGCTATTTAGCCATTGTACTTCATTGTAATTATTATCTAATTACTTTTGATTACTGAAAGCTTTGACAATTGCAATCCATTTTTGCACTGTTTCATTCTTCAATTGCTGAGTAAATTATGTGATCTATTTTGTGAGTTGTGTGTTTGTCTACAAATCTATGTGCTCAATTTATACCTCCACAATATAAATTGATTGTCACTTTCCTCATTAATGGCCTCCACTTGGTTGAGATGTCAACACGTGACTCCACATATCCTCAAAGGTAGTTCATTGAATTCCATACCCTAATATGGGAACTCCTAGATCACAATTATTTATTACTTCGAAACAACAAATAATTCATTATTAAACTCTAGACCAATATTTCTACTTCCTAATTAATGTGATAATCTCTTTTTATTAAGTCATGTAGGGATGTCATGCGCCCCTATTATGACTACAATATGTGACTAGATAGGTGTGAGCCACTTTAAAATTAAGGAGCATATGAGGCTCCAAAATGACACCCCCAACATGACCACCTCCTACATGCCCTAGGTAGATGTACAACATCATCATCAATGTTGATTCTTGATCAAAGACTTTACCATACAATCATTGTCCCATCATTAATATGTGCATATTTATTGACACTAGATGGTGAAAAAGCGTATCCAATATACAAAATCATGTGGCATATGTAGTAGGAAACAATAAATCTATTCTATCTACTAAGTCACGTTCATATTTCTTGTTTGGCCTATGCTTATAGTGGTATTCCATTGATTTGGTTAGTGTCATGATTCCTTATAGAATATAATTTGGGTTGATTTATTGTCCATAAGAAGGTAATTTGCTCAAAAAATACATACCTTACATTGGCAACTATAGATCTTATGCAGGACCTAAAAGTACCCATTCAAATTCCACATTTAGATGATCTTGTATAAGACTTGTAGGCTTAATCACATCAATGGAATTTAAAATACCTTCAGTACACCACATGGGGACATTATTCCATATGAAAAAAACCCTTTAGGTAGGCTTCTTTAGGGTATCATGGTGACCTACTCTCTCTAGTTCCATAGTTCCATATTCTCTAGCTTGCATATTAGAATCCCCATATCCTTATAAATGTATGGCCCCTAGTTTCAACAAAAACATAGGTGCATCACTATTCAAGCCTTATCCACATGGATTGTGTGGGTATTATTTCAATAGTTATGCAATTGCATTGTGGACCCAAATATAGGGGTCTTTTCTAGTTGAAAATCCCAGAAAATTTGAAAACTTGATGGATAAAAAGAAATATCAAATATTGTGGACTAACGTAAGGGAGATTAATTGTAAAAATGATAGTTGGAACTCTTAGAATAAGAAAATGATTTTTTTTACATTATCATCTTACTCCAAACTTGAATGTGTGAATTAAAAATCCACATTTTGGCCCATACAAGGGCAGGTGAGGTGTATTTATCTCACCATTTCTACCATTGGATTCAATTTTTTTAGCATCGCCCTGCTGTGGAATTTGTTTAATGTGTGTAGGATAATATATTAGGATATCCATTTTTCATTAAATGGAATTTTGGGGTTCTCCTTAGGTATACTCAATACCCTAGGATATAGGTACAAACATTTATTGTGCAAATGATTTGTTTATATGTTTTCCCACCATTTTTATTTATCAAAAGTCCCCCCATCCAGAAATGATTCTTTTCCAATTCAAGTTGCTTTCCTGCACTTACTATGTGGCAATACTCCACCTGATGTGGCTTTCCTAGGCTTACGACACTTTTTATTTGGGCATTAATGTCATCCATCCCCACTATGATCTAGGGGTTTAATGGCTTAGGGGGGGTGGGGTTTAGGTTTTAAGGATTAGGGGGATAGGTTCTAAGCGATTAGGGGTTAGGGAATAAAGGGGTAGAGGTTAATGGTATATAATTTAGGGGTGGGTTAAGGGATAAGGATCGAAGGGATATATAAGCTCTCAACCCCTAAATTAAATTGTGGTCTGGGTGATTCCATGAAGATGGGTAACACTATTTGGCCAAATTTGCTGATGAAAACCTGATTTTTTACTCATGTGCTAGATAGAAGCCCTCGAAACGCATATATGCCATGTGAATTTGGACTTGCAGTAAAAAAACAAATTGTAGAATATTATGTTGGCTTCATAGTGATATTTTTTTAAAAATATTCCGATGTCATTTAATGTGTGAATTTTTGCATT